>CM053276.1:122553640-122640900 GCA_028583415.1 Protea cynaroides | reverse complement strand
GATTAGGATTTCATCTCTTTAATTATTGGGAAGTTATTGTTTTTACATGTTCATGGGTTTATTTAATCATTAGGCATTTAATCTTGTTGGTTTTAGGAGTTTTGAAATCTTTGGCACATTAGTACTTCTTAACCTATGGTTTATTATGAACATGACATGAAACTTAATTAATAATTGCTTAGTTGATCATGTTACTTGGTTTTATACTGTTCTTTACTTGTGGTTATCATGGTACTAATCTCGTAAGCATGTCATGTGCGTTGCTGCCCATAACAGTCCCTACATATTAGTTAATTATTTTTTTAATCCTTATGTTAGTTGTCGTGTTAGAGTAGGGTAAACTAGAGACCCTAGGTTAGCCTACATCAGTTTGGTATCAGAGCCTAGGTTAAAGCGTCCGTTAGGTGCTAGTTAGGATACTTAGTGGAGTCAATCTTGTATGTCCACTAAGAGTGGTAAAAATTACAAAAATATGTCGAACCCATCCAATACCTCTATAACATCTGAGCAATTACAAGAGATATTAAAAGCTAATAATGAAGCGTTGGCATCCAGTCTTCAACCCATGGTCCAAAGTATCCAAGCCCTCTCCGATAGACTTACTGCCCTTGAAACAACCAATCGGAATGTTAATGGGCAGTAAGGTCAAAATGGCCACGACATTGGACCTAGAGTGAACAATCCCAACACTATTCCGGAAAACCCTAGGAACGATAGACATCATGATTATATTGATGACCATGATAAAGTAGATGACAATTTCCACGGTCAAGGCCACGGTAGGAACAGAGGAGGATTTAAAGGTCGAGGATATCGAGGTCAGAGACACCACTCTCCTCCTGGAGATGATGATGACTATGGACATCGAGATAGAGGAGTGGATGTTAGGAGGATGATCAAAGTATATGTTCCAGACTATGATGGACAAATAGATGTCAAGATTCTTTTAGGCTGGATCAATCGAATGGATAGGTACTTTGAATTTATGAGCTGTCTGAAGAACTTAAGTTTAGGTTTGCAAAGATGAAGCTCGTTGGAGCTGCTCAGGATTTTTGGATTGAATTAGAATATCAAGAAGAAAATCTAGGTCACGAGCCTGTCTCAACTTGGCGTGAGATGCAAGAAAGGCTTAAGCAGGAATTTCTACCTCTCACCTATAGGCACCAACTCCTTAAAGACATGACTAACCTGAAGCAAGGTAAAATGTCTGTAACTGAGTACATGGCTAAATTTAACGAATTGAAAATCCGAAGCCAGACTCGAGAGGATGTTGATCAAACACTAGTTAGGTTCCTTGCGGGACTTAATCATGACATCCAGTTACGCCTAGCACCTCACCTAGTTAGAAACGTCCCTTAAGCCTTCCGTATAGCACTAGAATTAGAAGGGACTATGAAGTTCACACCACAGAAGAAAAGCGGATTCCCATCTGGGGAGTCTAACTTCCGAAAGCCACTTTCAAATACTTCTACCCCTAACCCTCCACGCCCACTTAACAATAAGGGTAAAGGCATTTTGGGAGAAGCGCCCAAAAAGAGTGGCCAAGCACAGTGTTTCAAATGTAAAGGTTATGGTCATTTTGCTAGGGAGTGCCCAAACCAAAACTTGTATGTGGATGAACCAGAGTATGAAGAGCCTACTCTAGAGGATACCCAAGAAGGTGAGTACGATGAGCATAGACCTAATGATACTATCTCGGATGAGGATGATGAAATGGCAGATGTCTCTAGGCTAGGAGTTATCCGTTGCATTGCGTCACACCCCAAGAACAATCATGAGATTATTTTGGATGAGGACGATGTAATAGATATCTCTAGGCTAGGAGTTGTCCATTGTATGATGTCGCAACCCAAGAATAATGATGATTGGCGGCGCACCAATATCTTCATTACTTATACCTGTCATCAGGGTAAGAATTGTCGTGTCGTCATTGATAGTGGTAGTTGTATGAACGTCGTGTCCCAAAATGCTGTAACGAGAATGGGACTCAAACCAGAAGCACATCCGAAGCCTTACAGGGTTGCATGGGTTGACCAATCTACAATTCCCGTCACTTTAAGGGTTTAGTCCCCTTGCATTTGGCAGGATATGAAGATAAGGTATGGTGTGATGTCTTAGAGATGGACGTTGCTCACATAATCCTTGGTAGACCTTGAATATATGACCGAGATATCACTAATTTTGGAAGGGCTAATACTTATGTCTTTGAGTTTAAAGGTAAGAAAATCAAATTGTTTCCTAATCCCCCAAAAGAGATAAAAGCCCCAGAACATAAGGGAAGCACATCCAAGAACATCCCTTCGAAAACACTCAACATCATGAATTCAAAACAGTTCGAAAATGAGTGTAAGGACACCGGGGTTATTTATGCTTTAGTAGCCACACAAGTTAACAAAGAACTGACCAACCCATTTGTTGAGGCCCCTAGAGAAGTTCAACCCCTCCTGAAAGAGTTTGAGTAGTTGTTTCCTGATGAACTAATCGAACTACCACCTATGTGTGACATTCAACATCTTATCGATTTGGTTCCAGGGTCTTCACTACCACACTTGCCCCATTATAGGATGAATCTCAAAGAACATGCCGAACTTAAAAGACAAGTAGATGAGCTACTTGAGAAAGGATTCATTAGAGAGAGTCTTAGCCCCTGTGGGGTACCTGCTCTACTTACACCCAATAAAGATGGAACTGGCGTATGTGTGTTGACAGCAGAGCCATCAACAAAATCACCGTTAAGTATAGGTTTCCTATACCTAGACTTGATGACATGCTAGACATGATGGCTGGAGCGAAAATCTTTTCTAAGATTGACCTTAAGAGTGGGTATCACCAAATTCGGGTTAGACCTAGTGATGAGTGGAAAACTGCCTTCAAAACAAAGGAGGGTCTGTATGAGTGACTTGTCATGCCTTTTGGTTTGACCAATGCACCGAGTACATTTATGAGAATTATGAATCAGGTGCTACGACCATACAATGGCAAGTTCTTAGTGGTTTACTTTGATGATATCCTCATCTTCCGTAAAACACAAGCCCTCACCTAGATCACTTACGTCAAGTCTTTCAAACACTTCTGAATGAAAAACTTTATGTAAATTTAAAGAAGTGTACATTTATGAGTGATCAAGTCATTTTCTTAGGATTTATTGTTTCAGAACAAGGAGTATCTGCTGATCCTGAGAAAATAAAAGCAATTATTGAATGGCCTGAACCGACTAACACCCATGAAGTGCGAAGTTTTCACGGCTTAGCAACCTTTTATAGGCGGTTCATCCAACGGTTTAGTGCCATCATGGCTCCCATCATTGATTGCATAAAAAAAGGGGAGTTCCAGTGGACTAAAAGAGCTGCTAAGGCTTTTGTAGAAATCAAAACGTTGATAACTGAATCACCCGTTCTACGTCTCCCTGATTTCTCCAAAGTCTTAGAAGTGCAATGTGATGCCTCTGGCACTGGGATTGGTGGCGTCCTTGTTCAAGAAGGACATCATGTTGCTTATTTTAGTGAGAAGCTTAATGAAGCCAAGCAACGGTACTCCACTTATGATAAAGAATTCTACGCAGTTGTCCAAGCTTTGCGCTATTGGCGACACTATCTCTTACCACAAGAATTTGTTTTATATTCAGACCACCAAGCGTTGAAATATTTGAGTTCTCAGACCAAACTGAACCCTAGACATGCCAATTGGGCTGAATTCTTACAAGAGTACACCTTTGTGCTCAAACATAAACCTGGTGTTGATAACACTGCTGCTGATGCGTTAAGTAGGGTTCACATGCCCATCTTTCCACAGAAAGTAAAAAATCAGATTAAGGCATTGCTCCAAACCATGAGTATTGAGGTTGTAGGATTTGAGCAAATTAAAGAACAGTATCCTACATGCCTAGATTTTAGTGAGCCTTATACCTCTCTGAGCGAAGATCCATCTGCAAATCACTCAGATTACCTACTCAGTGATGGATTCCTTTTTAAAGGAACTCGGTTGTGTATTCCCAGGACCTCATTAAGAGATTTTCTAATCTGGGAATTACATGCTGGTGGGGTAGCCGGTCATTTCGGTCGAGATAAAACCATTGCCCTTGTTGAGGACCGATTTTACTGGCCTAACCTGAAGAGGGATGTATCTCGAATTATTAGCCAGTGTCAAACATGTCAAACTGCTAAACAACAGAAGCAAAATACTGGCCTGTATACTCCTCTTCCTGTTCCTCATACCCCATGGCAGGATTTGAGTATGGACTTTGTGCTAGGATTGCCGAGGACTTCGAGATGTCATGATTCTGTTTTTGTGGTAGTAAACCGCTTCTCAAAGATGGCCCATTTTATTCCATGCTCAAAGACTTTTGATGCCTCCGTTGTAGCCAAACTCTTCTTTAGTGAGGTCGTCAAGTATCATGGCTTACCTAAGACAATAGTGTCAGATAGGGATGTCAAGTTCACTAGTCATTTCTGACGAACTTTGTGGCGCATGTTAGGTACTAAACTCTGTTTTTCATCAGCTTTCCACCCTCAGACCGATGGTCAAACCGAAGTCATAAATAGGAGTTTAGGAAATGCATTACGTTGTCTAATAGGCGAACACCTTACTAGTTGGGACCGTGTCCTTACCCAAGCCGAGTTTGCGTACAACCTTTCAAAAAATAGAACCACTGGTTTGTCCACTTTTGAGGTTTGTCTAGGTCATCAGCCCAGACCCCCCTTGGACCTTATCCCCTTGTGTCTAGCTCTAGGACATCCCGGTCGCCGAGTCTTTTGTGCAGCACATACATGACTTGCATGCAGAGATTAGACGCAGGATAACTCTAAGTAACAAACAATATAAATCTAGGGCAGATGTGCATCGACGACTGCAAGAGTTTCAAGAGGGTGACATGGTAATGGTCAGAATTAAACCAAAGCGTTTTGTCAAAGGAAAGTCAAGCAAGTTACATGCTCGCAGTGCAGAACCTTTCAAAATTCTTAAGCAAGTGGGAGCGAATGCTTATGTGCTAGAGTTACCTCCGGACATGGGAATCAGCAACATTTTCAATGTTGAGGACCTGGTTTCCTACCATGACCCTGCTACCGCCCCCTTCGGTTTATCCTGATAGCCTTGAGGCTTTTCCTTTCATCGCTGATACTTTTGCATCCGACCCTATTAACCATACTACTACCTCTACCCCTCCTATACCCCATATAGAGCAGCGAGTTGAGAAGATTGAAGAGATTATTGATGAGCGAGTCATCGCTACCCATACTAGCGGTTCTCGAGAGTTTTTAGTTCGATGGTGTAGACGACCAGATATTGATTGCACATGGGTTTTTATGGAGGAGCTACAGCGACTCAACCGGGATATGCTTGAGCATTATATCAGTGCCTCACCTGAGGTGACATGACCGGGACGAGTTGATGACGACATCCTGGCAGACCGACCGTTTAGAGTGTACCAGCGGCAGAGACGGAGACGTCAGACTTCCCCTCCTCTCTTGTGGGTTGACGACGCATTCCGAGGATATCACCTAGCTAGGGGCAGTGGTGATGAGTTCCTAGTCAGGCGCAGTAGTTTGTGGATCGTGCGAGTTTGTTCACCGGAGGTGAATTCTTCCCAGCCAGGGAGAATTGATGAGGACATCTAAGAGTCCTAGTAGATTTAGGATTCTATTAGATTTAGGATTCTATTTATTTTATTTTGTTTTATTGTTGGAGACGTGGGATCTTTAGTTTGTTAGAGTTGTGGGTCCCAGCTGTGGGCCCTTTTTTAGTTGTTTAGTTGGTTTATCATTTGGTTTGTTTTTATTAGTCTTTAGAGTTATACTCTAATTAGGATTGTAAGTCTTATAAAGGCTCTTTTTTAAGTAATGAAATTTAGATAATGATTATTGAATGCAGAAAAAAAAAAAAAAAAAAAGCTCTCGTGCTCTCTCTCTCTTTCTCGTCTCTCTCTCTTCTCTTTGTGTAGGTCTGAAATACCCAATCCACTATCTCTCTCTTGGCTTTCTCTCTCATCTTCCTATCCCTCTCTCTTTCTTGTTACAGAATTCCCCTCCCCCTGTTTATACTGTTCTCGGCAGTGCTTTATCTTCCCTTTTCCTCTGCTGTTTTATTTTCTGGTTATTAGGAATTGATTCAAGACACCTTGCTATAATACTGGAAGCACCTAAAACCCTAGTTCTTTTAGTGTTTTCTTTATATTCACTCCTTCTGTTAACCATTATCATAGTACAACCTGCTGTTGGGTTATTTATTTTTTTGTTCTAGTACATTATGTTGAGCTGTAACTCTAATCTATATAATTTCTGCCATAGTGAATGCCAAGTTAGTGCTTACTAACGTGGGCAGCCACTTTGATAGCATCGTTACAGCTGAACCTTCATATTTAGCATGTTATGATTATGATTTCATCTCTTTAATTATTGGGAAGTTACTGTTTTTACATGTTCATGAGTTTATCTAATCATTAGGCATTTAATCTTGTTGGTTTTAAGAGTTTTGAAATTTTTTGCACATTAGTACTTCTTAACCTATGGTTTATTATGAACATGACATGAAACCTAATTAATAATTGCTTAGTTGATCATGTTACTTGGTTTTATACTGTTCTTTACGTGTGGTTATCATAATACTAATTTCGTTAGCATGTCATGTGCGTTGCTGCCCATAACAGTCCCTACACATTAGTTAATTATTTCTTTAATCCTTATGTTAGTTGTCGTGTTAGAGTAGGATAAACTAGAGACCCTAGGTTAGCCTACATCACAACTTCTTATCTTGCTTTGAGTTCGGGGCCTTGTCATATTTCTTTGTCTTCGGGGTTGGGTACTGTTTTTGGGTTTATGTCTACTGGTTGTGATTTTGCAGTTTTAAATTAAGCAGCAGATAAAACAGTAATAATGTAACATATTTTTGCACAAATTGGCTTGGGAAATCTAAAGCTTGTCAACTGTTTAATGTTCAGATCAGTAATCTTAGAATATAGGTATTTCACAGATTCCAGAGGCCTCAAGGCAGTGCATAATTCATTAGACATTATGACCAAAACTAGAGATGGTTTTGTTGCAAAACTATATTCATGGGGAATCAGCCCTTCTGGGTTTAATACTGTAATTTAAGCCGTTAATGCATTATGTTAAACAGTGTAAATCAATGCATAGTTATTATTGTTTGAGATGGCTTTGTCATTTGGATTTGCTCAATTGGACTTCATAATGGCAAATATGAAGAGACAAGCAGAACTCTATTTCCTTTTGAACACTAACAAGCTTTGCAAGGAGACAATTCTAGTTCATGTTTTCAGTTTTCAGTTGTCAGTTGAACTAGTGGCTGTTTTGTAGCCCTGAAAAGATCCTCTGAAGTGAAGCCACCCGTGTAGTGAAGATCTTACCCACTGAAAGTGGATCAGCGTGTATCCCAAGGCAATCAAAGTGCATCAAGATATATGCCGATCCACTTTGAGTGGATGGGATCCTCACTACAGCACACTACAAGGATCCCAGTCCCAAAATGCCTTATTCATGAATGCGTCTAGGATCACCAGATCAGTTACTAGGTCGACCATTCACTGAGATTGGACCATTTTTTATTAATCAGTTAAAGAGTTTGGCCTAATGAATTATATAAAAAAAGAACAAAAACAAAATCCTGTTGTCGCCATTTGATTTGTGGTTTTATTTTCATTATTATTATTATTATTTTTTGATAGATAGGCCCGAAGGAAAGTAAAATTCATGACCTCTTTGAGATGTTCTTTATCAACTGAACTACCCCAACTCTTGAGGTTGGTGGTTAGGTTATGTGATGAATCCGTCCATGCCCGTTCTATCTCAAAAGTAGGCTTTCATATTTGACAAAGGAAATACCCTTTTGACATTTTTGATATTTCTGCTAGTTTTTCTAACCTACTTTTATCATGTGGAAAACCTTTCACCAAAAGTAGGCTTTCATATTTGACAATGGAAAGACCCTTTAGACATTTTTGATATTTCTGCTAGTTTTTTTAGCCTACTTTTATCATGTGGAAAACCTTTGGCTTGAAAAGCGATCTTTATCCTGCCGATTTGGATGGAAAATTTTGCTTTTAACACCCATATTTGTTCAACCGGAAAGGCATTCCCAACTTGGGCAATTCTCATTCCCATGAATCTTGATCTGCCACTTCGCATTGATAGAGATTGATCGAATTCCTACTCTGGTTTGAGATTGAAACAGAAGTATGGATCTTCCAATGACTGGAGAGGTCCGTGGGATTAAAAGGAGAGGAAGGAGTATGAGGAGGGTAAAGGTGTTAGTTCTGAACCAGAATCAATAAATTTGAATTAAAATCAGCTATTTAAAATTGAATCGCAACTAAGCAGTTCGGTTGGATTTAAAGTTTAATAGTTGGTTCAATTTTAGTTTTAAACAAGAAACCGTCATTTGCAAATCGATAAATTAATTAAATTGAATCGATTATTAATTGATTTTGATATGAAAATTGAAACCAATTAATAATTTGATTTGGTTTGGGTTTATATTTATTACATCTCAAATTAAACCGATAAACCAAAACCAAACTAATTTAGCCCTTGAGTGTGAGATCAGCTGCAAGACTCCATTCTCGAGCTTCCTCTACTCTTATTTAAACTTCAAACTGTCTACATGTATGTGTGTGTGTGTGATTTATAATGAAACTCCCACCAAATTCCAAAGCATATGAATAGAAGCATTATTGGAAGATCGCCTAATAAACATGTGTGTGTGATTTATAATGAAACTCCCACCAAATTCCAAAGCATATGAATAGAAGCATTATTGGAAGATCGCCTAATAAACATTCAGAATCAGATTAACAGCTTTAAACCCTAGAGTTGCCCTCAGACCTACCAAGGATTATATGTAAAGTTAGGTCATGGGGTGGTCAAGCTTCAAACTCCGGTACAATTTCTCTATGATATCCTTCCTTTTGGTTGCTTATTTTAACATCCAAATAGTGATTATCAAGGCCATTTGTGTTGGGGTTCAAAGCTGTAGTTGACATTCCATGAATCATGATTACAGTTTTTTTGTAGTGTGAGCTTTTTTCTTAAGAGATCAGATTAATCTTATTAATGTAGCCATTTAGAAACAAAGTTTCATGTCATATTCCAAGTACTTTAGTTTGTAGAGAACATGAAAGCCACCTAACCAATCTAAGAAAGAAAAGCTCTCTGGTGTTCCTTTGCCCACTTATGTTTCTCATTTCCGGACAGTCCTCAGTGCCTGGAACACTAACTTATATTATTCCTTAAGCTTATAGGATCTGATATGGGTATTATCTGTTAGAATTTTTAATGGGAATCTAACATTATCATCCTCCTATTAGAGTTCGCCACATTTACAAGGTTCCCGCAGAGTGAAACAAGATCGAAGACGTCGTAGCGCGACACCCAACTTGGGCCTTGAAGATTATAATAATTGAGACCTCGACCTCAAGAGACCGGAGCCTCAGAAAGGGCATAAAGCCGGTTTCAGGCAGAGGTTAGGCTTTGGAGCCTCGACATTGTCGAAGGGCCTCTCCACCTCGCGAGCCTCTACATGGGTCGGCACCTTGAAAGATTGCCAGATTGGATCACTGTTTCTATGAGCCTGTTCCAAGAGATCCATTCCAAATAGGGAAATTTCCCTTCTTATGGTATGATCCCTTGGAGGTCAATCCTCGAAATCTGGTGACAGAGTCATGATCCGAATGTACAAATATGGAAAGATTCTTTCAATCCCCCTGACAGCACGCGTGATTTATGCCCTTGGAAGGATATCTTGTCTAGTCAGGTGAGACAACAGACCTTCTTATTTGGAAACCTCCAGTTTATATGTCTGAGAAAAAACACAAGTACAAACGAACTAAATTTTAGTTTCTAAACTCAAGCAGAGAAAGCTATCAGAATCCTCCTTTGACAAAAGGGACAGTTTTTCGAGTCTATTCCATACTACTTGTTCACCAGATTCATTTAGGCATTGGATTTGTCACCGAGTCTCACAATCCGACCATCACACAGTGTGTTTTTTTCTTATGCAAAGATTCTCGATGAGCTCAAAGACCATTCAGTTCGGTGCGACAACAGAATCCATTAATGGAAATGGTCTGTATTCTCCATTGAAGGAAGTTGCCATAACTAATGAGGGTTGAAATAGGGTCATAGCTTTGAAATTCTCAATTTCTGAAACATCCAAACGATCCAGTAGTGATTAAGAAAGTACTATTATTCAAAGAGACAAAGGGATATTATTTATTTATTTATTTATTTAGTTTGGGTTGGAGGGGAGGGGGGAGAAGGAAGGAAGAAGGGTGTTTAAAGTAATGAGGACTTCAATAGATCGACTAAACAACTCACACCTAACCATATATAATTTTGGTTTACTTTTTAATCATTTTCTTTCGTTTTCAACTTCAACCAAAAGTTGGAAATCAGTGGGAAAAAAGGAAAAAGAAAAAACCTCTTTTCCTTCACTTTTTTTTTTTTTTCATTTTAGACGAAGAAATAGAACTCTAAACCATATTCAGAATCTTTTTTTTATGGAAATTATTCTTTTTACTATATGAAGTTGGCTGATTTTACTTGCATATCAAGAGCAAATGATCCCAATACCACTTCATTTTGCTATTTTTTTTTTCTTTTTATTTCATTTCATGTCTTCCACTAAATATTTGATGTAATCATTATATTATATTATTAGATAAAGTGGTGTTTTGTGGATTTTTTTTTGTCAACGATAGGTATCCAAAACTTTGGCCTGATTAGTCTTGCGGTCTAGACTAACTCACAATCGCATGGACTGGGTCATTTCGGGATTGAGAAAACTATTCGACTTACCCCTAAAACATGAAAGAAAGAACACTTAATACTCCTGAATGAGTAGCTCTAAAATGAAAAGAAGAGTCAAACTCAGAACTTTTCACTTCCTAAAATATAGGCTCCTTGTTAACGAGCTACCCCTTGGAGTCAATGTTTTGTGGATCAGTCAACATTTAAGCTATTAATATTTTTTTTATGTTTTTCATTGAAGGAAGGGGGGAAAAGAGAGAAGTGAAGGCAAGGATTTGATCCAAAAACCTGACTATATACAATCAGCCAAACACTTACCATCATGGATCAATTCTTCTTCTTTTTTTTTTATTTTAATATTAAGCTATAGTGGTAAAGAACAAATTCATTAACAAATGAAGTGATAAAATCATCATTTGTCATCATAGAAAAACTGAAATTATACTAAAGGCAGCCCCAAGAATGTAAAGGTTGTAAAGGTTTCACACTTAGGAAATTAAGCTTTCCAAGAACCCTTAAATAATATTTCATCTTTTTGTGGTGGAGGCAAATCTCGATCTAGCAATCTCTGGATTACTAGTTGAAAAAACCTTTATTCTTGGACCACCTTTTGATCACCTTGCATTTAAAATCAAAGATGTCTATGTCTTTTGGGATCGAATTTGTCAAAGCAAGTTGCATACCTTGTGAATCCTATGGAGCATGCCAAGTTGAATGGATAAGTTAGCAAACTCAAAGCAAGTTGCATACCTTGTGAATCCTATGGAGCATGTCAAGTTGAATGGATAAGTTAGCAAACTTTAGAAGAAGAGGTGATAGAGACAAAAATAAACAGTGCAGTAGCAATAAATGCTCAGAATTTCCATGATTTCATCATATTTTTTTCTCTTTGAATTTTATGTCTCTCCCTTTGATCTTAGATTAGTATCCCTCTTTCAGGGTTGTATAAGGAGTTCAGTGATTCCATGCAAAAGGCAGGTCAAGGGAGATGAAGCAGCCTCCTTTGTATTTCTCAATTACCTAATGGAGAAAATATTTGAAGCTAAAGAAACAACTTACTATTGGCAAATGAAAATTCAATGGGGAATTTTTTTTTTTTTGGGTAAGAATGGAGAAAATATTTGAAGCTAAGGGTCTCTTTGTTTTGCATTAACAAATGACATTTTACATAAAAAAAAGTTTCATGTAAAATTTTCTTATTTTTTTCAATGAATTTCTTTACATTTTAAGTAAAAAATCTATTTTATTGAAAAATGTACATTTTCCATCATTTTACATGAAAATAAATCTAAGGATCGAATATCTAATACACCTATGTTTCATTTATAAAAAATAATACAAAAAATTTCATATACACCCCAACAAGGATTACTACTAACATCATCCATACCTACAAGATTGCAAAAACATCACCTACTACTGAAAAACTTTGTTATACTAATCAAAGAAGTCCATTCCATCACAAGATTCCCGTTAAATACTGATGTCAACTATATTAGAATATTTTATAAACGGTAATACCTTTTAACCACGTTAAAATACCATTATACCATTTATGTAATTTATTACCATACCCCCGAATCTGTTTTCCTTTCGTAACAGTAAAAGAGAAAAGAAAACTCTTGAATCCTCTTCTCGATGATGATAACGACAACGACTATGACCGTAAATACTTCTTCTTCTTCGCCGGCAACGGCTTTGACTTTCCATTTTATGTCTCCAAAATTTCCAGCTGTATTCCTCCTCTGCCCTGCCTATCTTTGCAAACATCTGTTCCCTTTTCTTTCCTTCAATTATGAATAATTTGGAGCTTTTCTTCTTCATCGTTTTTATTTCTACTTTCTATTAGGAAATAATGTAGGGCATTCAACTTCAGCATTTATGTTTAGTTTCGGCTCTTGGTGCGGTCGGCTTCATTCTACACTTAAACCGGGGAAAGAGTTTTAATCCATTAATTCTGCTCTTTGTTACTGTTCTATTTTTTTCTTTGCACCTTTTCCATTCTATTGCTCTTATTGAACTCATTTGGATCTTTAATTGGAATTTTCATGCATTCCTGAGCTGTTTTTCCTCACCTGTTGCTTCTTATTGGAAAGATCTTAAATATCTTTTATCCATGATCAATATCTTTTCCTCTTATTCATATATAATGACCAAATAGGAAGGTATTTGCCTTTACTTTAACTGGCTGGGGACTTCAGAGCTTCTTGCTATTTGGTATTCTGCAGTTTGAATAGAATAACGGAGTTATGTTGTTCTATTTCTCTGCTGTCAAGCACAACCAGCCATTGCAGTAGTTGTTGAGCCTTTTTAAGGATGCTAGAGAGAATTAAGAAATTCAATCATGAGAAGGTGATAGAGGAATTTGAAGGGTTGACTAGGGATGCAAAACAAGTTCAGAGAGAAACTCACCATAAAATTTTGACAGAAAATTGTGAAGCAGAGTACTTACAGAAATGGGGACTCAATGGAAGAACTGACCCTGAGACTTTCAAGTCCTGTGTTCCATTGGTTACTCATAAAGATTTGGAATCCTACATTCAGAGAATTTTTATGTTATAGACAGAGGGAGAAGATGACTGACAGAAGAAATAGAGAGGAGAAGATGACAGACTGGGGAAATAGGCATAGAAATCGTCTCCTGCGGTCCTGTCGTCTGTCAAGGGCCGGATTTCAGTCAGCCCACCCCCCAATGTATTGGCAGGCGGCCAGACTGATCCCCAAACCCTTGGATCAGTCGCAGGACCGTCCTGCCGCTGGAGACGATCTCCTTCCAGTAAATAGAGGGAGAAAATGATAGACAGAAGAGATAGATTGAGAAAATGACGGACAGAGGGAAGAAAGATGACTAACAATAGAAAGAGATGGGAGCACGTACACTGACCTGATGGCGGAGCTAGGAAACCGGAGATGGGATGCTACCGTAGAAGCAAAACGTAGAAGGGATTCCAACGTTAGGGGTTAGGGCTTGGGTGAGAGTGAAAAAGAAAGAGGGAGAGAAAATATAAGTTTGATTTGAAGGTAAAATTAATAAATCAACAAAAAAATTTAATTTATAATATGTTATATTTCAACAATTTTAGTGATTTCCATCAGTTAAGTGGACCTAAATTATATTTTTGCAATCTTGTAGGTGTAGTTGATGTTAACAATCCTTATTGGATGTATATGAAATTTTTTCAAAATAATAATATAAAAAAGATGCTAACTCTCCGATCCCACATGGCCCAATTTTTAGCGGCAATATCAACCAAGTAATAATATCATTCAAATCCAACTCTTTTTAGCATCCAATCCAAACAATGCCTTTATCTATCCAATGGTTCCATAATTAAAGCATCATCTTTCAATGTGCAAAAATTAGGCCTACCCCATATTGTTATACGTGCTGAGTGAATGTAGCTATTGGATTTAGATCACGACTGAAAGGACTTCAGCGACAGGAGACCAGCCAAATCCCACATTCCTAACTATCATGTTAGGATCGAGTTTTTTTATCAGCCATGGTGTGGATATCCATATGGGTTTCCGGCCTTAGATGAGAATCCCATGATAGAGGGAAGGGTAGTATGAAAATTCGTTTTTTTGGAGTGGAGAATCACCCAAGGTATATTGAATAAAACTTTCTCCATTATGTCATTAAAATGAGTAGTTTATGCTATTAACCATCTTTACTTTTAGTTTTAAAAATTCTTTTGAAGGGAGGGGTTTTCTAGGGGAGTAGATTATAAATTGGGACTTTTGTAGCTAGTTGAATGATAAAGGAAGAAGCTTTATATCTTTTTGAGGATAAGATGTCTCGAATCATATCTCTCTTTACCTGAGAGGGATAAACCAAATAATCTTTTTTATCTCGCTTAGCATTTAGTTTTTTAGATTTGAAAATCAAACCCAACTCAACAAAATTACGTTACTTAAAAATAAATAAATAAATAAATAAATAGACGTACCTACTCTTTTAATTTATATAAGTATATTATAACCTAAATCAATTACCCAAAAAAAAAACCTAAATTTTTTTAATAGAAGATAATGTAATACAACTAGGCCGCTAGTCAAATTTGGTACACAGTGTCTTTTCTAGCTACTTCATCCTTCCCACCAATTTCAAGTTGTTCAACCCACCAATTTCAGTTGTTCAATCTGAGTTTGGATCTTCTTCCTTTGTGGCGGGTATCTTTTCCCCATAATTCTCATCGTTCATGGGGTACAGGACCTACCTCTGGCTCTCTGGATAACAAATCCCATTGAACTTAGATTGCCTGAGATTCAGGCAAAGTACCCATGTCGAGAGAGGAATCCAAAATTATTTCATCAGTCTTGTGAAAAAAGAAACTTCAAAAAAACTTAAAATGGGACCCAATTTTTAACTTTTTGTACATGGCTGTACACGGCCGCATGCATCAAACCTTCATCCAATAGGGAGGGGCAGAAATTATATTGCATAACCTCTTTCCTAGCTCCCCCCATCTACCAATTGAAATAAGGGCCGAATACATATACAGTTGTGCAGACTAACCTTCACACTTTAAATATATGAAAAAAAATACTCAAGAAATAATGTAGGGACTGAAATACTGATGGAAAGCTCAAATACAAGTCCAAGATTGTTGTTGGTATACATTTTGGATCAAGAACACATTTATTTTGAGATGACAAAAACAGTGTTTGATAGTACTTTTGTTCGTGGATGATGGAATTTATTTTGTAACACTCAATTTAGGTTTGCATTCTGAGTCCAAAATGGAAAGAAATGTTTTGCTTTTTAACAGATTCTCATTCTATATTAGGAATGCATTCTCCATTGAAAGAATGTATTTCTAAAAATATATTCCATGAATACATGTCAAACTCGGCCAAAGTTTGTTTTTCGCATTTGATATGTAGGATTGCCATATAATTTTTCCAAGTGACAAAACTACAAGACGGATCCACATCCTCTCCTCCTAGAGGTTCAGGAGGAGGGGCGGCAACCGGTTTAGATGGCCGACACCTGGGGCTTTGCTGAATATAAGCCCTCCATCCGAGGCAACACCCCTTTTTTGGCTCAGTTTGTAGACTCGGATGGAGGGTTCGGATTCATCCGAGTCCCCAAGTGTCGGCCATCTAATAGGGTTGTTGCCCCTTCCCTTCCAAACCTCTGGGAGGAGAGGATGTGGATACCTACAAGACGGGCCGAAAAAAGAAAGGCAAAGGATCGGTCCAATCCAAATCGATACCAATCGATCGAGATGGAGATCAGATCAGTATCAAACAAGATGATCCCATAACCGATACCGATACTGATTACTAAAGCAATAGACACCATAATAATTACAGGAAATAAAATATGGATAAATAATAATAAAGAAAAATTATTATGAGATTGATACTCAGCATGGGATCCAGAAGCTCCGAGTCATAAATGTTCATAGACTTGACTCCAAGCTTAGCAAACGAGTTATTTTCCATCTAGAATGATAAAAAGTTGGATAAATCCAAAAGCCATTAAAGCAAAAGTTTTTGAGCACAGGAATTGAACACGTGTTGGGACAACAATAGTTATCGGTAGGAGACCATTTGTTCCACAAGCTCCAGCAGTCCCAGCCTCCTGATGGACTATTTTCTATCTAGAATATTATAAAGGTTCGGAAAACAATGTTTGGGTACGTAAGGAACTTTTTGTTTTATTCCTACTCCAAACCAGTAGAGAATAGACTATTGGAAACGAAGAAAAGTCAACAGTTTTGTAGTTGGACCAACGGTCAGGTCAACAAAGGCTGTCTGGCTGGCTGGCTCGCTCTTTTTTATTCGTTCAAACCTTGAAATTACGTTGAAGCTTCCTCTAACTTTATAGATTCTTACTCCTTACAGCTTTCCTGACTTCCATACGTTAAGCTTCGATGGGAAGTGGGTCGGGTACTCGGGGTTGGCTTTATTAATGGTTGATAAAAAATCACTATTATTAATACAAAAGTTTGAGAGAAAAAAATCTTATAAATTTTGAAATAGTCTACATAGTGAAATATTTGTGTCGAAATATTTCATAAGAGTGGAGAACTCTTCTCAAAAAAAAAAAAAAAAACAAATTTGAATATAATTTAAGAGAGGAGGATCTATAAGTTAACGAGACATATTAGAATCTTATATACTAGTGAAAAAATTGAAATACAAGAAGAATCGATAACCTCCGATCATTTGAAAGAGAGAAAGAGAGAGAAGAAAGAAAAGGAATTTAAATTTCAAGAAAAAATAAGATAGAAAGAGAAGTACACTCTTCTTATTCCTATGATTTAATAATAATTGTATGAAAATTGCATGTATTAAATTTGTCTTTTATGACTTAAGTTTTTCAGTCAAACATTTTTTCCTAAATAGATTTTATTTTATTCTCTTAGGTTGAATTTTCAAAGTTTAAGAAGTGAGAGTATGGGACATTTGGGTTTATTTATCTATAAAATTTTAATTACTTCTAAAATAGAATGTGACAGATATGTCCTTTAAGAAACATGGCCCTTTATTTAATATATAAATTGAAATTTATTGAAATTTTGATATTTTTTTTATTTATATAATAATAAAATGTTCATGCAATTTAACATGTAGTTGAAAACAAGGTTTAATTAAGCTATAACATATAATTTGCTAAGACAATTACTATTATATTTAAATTAATAAATATCACATATAAAACTATAAAATACAAAAAAGAAAATTACAAATTAGTATATAGTATAATATAAAATCTATGATGAGAAAAGATTCAGAAATTGGGAGTTCATGGGTTATCTATTTTAAATCATAACTTAAAAAAAGAAAAAAAAAAAGAAAAAAAAAAGAATATGATTATACCATTGTGCATGGGATAGATTGATAATATGTCTTATCACAATCTTAAATTAAACAATGAACATATTTTATATTCTCAACAAAAAAATTAGAGGTATATTGATACTCATTTATAAAAATATAGAGACCTTCAGAAGAATTTAAATTAAAATAACATGAAGCAATTTTTTTTTTAAATAAATAAAATATAAAACAATCAAAGATATAAATAAAACGAAATCCCAACAATGTTTTTGATCTATCACAGATATAATATATCTCATTCACTGAATCCGCAACCCGATTGAACCCGACTTGTTACTGCCCATCCAAACATTTCTTTCTTCCTTTTCCCACGTGAGAAATTGGGACCTACCCATTGCTCAGCAGCCTCAGCTAAACGAGTTGCTACCTTGAGAGTGACGTGTAACTACTAATAAATCTACCTATATTTTCAAAGATTCGGATCCAACGGGTTGAATTAACCTAATCTTGATATATAGAAGAAATCCATGCGTTCCAAATTTTAATCGGTGGGACCCATATATGTAAAAGAAAATACTACTAGACTACTAGAACGTGCGCTAACTAGAGTATACCCGTTGACTCCATGTAATGGCAAAGAACCGTAAATTAATCAACCTTCAGTGCCATTTCCACATGCAGCTGATGTTAAAGACCAGAAGCCCTCCTCTTTCCCGCCAACCTTCATCGGAGAGGCGCCAGGCCCAACTCCGGATCCTCAACAGCTCTGTCATACCAACGGAACTAATACAAGATGTCGGAAATATCGTTACCTTCTCTTAGAATTCCTTTATCTTTGTTCCTCTTCTTCTTCCTTTCTTTACCCTTCTCTGTAATTTCGGAGCCCCTCATCTCTGAACTCTCAACCTTAATGCAACTCAAGAAATCCTGGGGAAATCCCCAATCACTCCAACACTGGAGCTCTTCAACCAATCCCTGCAATTGGCCAGAAATCTCCTGCACCGCCGGCTCAGTCACCGGACTCTACCTCAGCAACATAAACATCACCGACCAAATCCCACCGTTCATCTGCGACCTCAGGAACCTGACCTTCATCGACCTCTCCTACAACTCCATCCCTGGAGAATTCCCAACTGCTCTCTACAACTGCTCCAATCTCAACTACCTCGACCTCTCTCAAAACTACTTCGTCGGCCGAATTCCAGTCGACATCGATAGGCTCTCTCGTATCAGCTTTCTCAATCTTGGTTCGAACAATTTCACTGGTGATATTCCTCCGGCGATCGGGAGGTTATCGGAGCTGAAGAATCTGTCGCTCACTTATAACCTCCTCAATGGTTCTTTCCCACCAGAAATCGGCAATTTGGCGAACCTCGAAGCTTTAAATATGTATGGGAATCCATTCACGCCGGCGCAGATTCCGCTGGAGTTCATGCAGTTGAAGAAGTTAAAGGAGTTTTTAATGGCTGAAGCCAATTTGATCGGAGAGATTCCGGAGACAATCGGTGAATTGACGGAGCTAGAATGGTTGGATCTTTCTTCCAACTACTTGAATGGAACGATTCCAAATGGATTGTTTCTATTGAAGAATTTAACAAATTTGTTTCTTTATTTTAACCATTTGTCTGGTGAGATACCCAGAACCATAGAAACTTTGAAGTTGACCAACATCGATATCTCGATCAATAGATTGACCGGAACTATACCAGAAGATTTCGGAAAGTTACAGAGCTTGAACTCTTTTGATATGTATGCAAACCAATTATCAGGCGAGATTCCGGCGGGTTTAGGCCAAATTGGGACGCTGCAAGAAATCCGACTCTTCCAGAACAACCTGACTGGTGTTCTTCCTCCTGACTTAGGCCTTCATTCAAAGCTTCAAACAATTGAGGTCAACAACAATCACCTTACTGGGAGTTTGCCGGAAAGTCTATGTGCAGGTGGTGTTTTTATCGGAGTTTCGGCTTATTCAAATAATTTTACGGGAGGATTACCAAAATCGTTTGCGAATTGCAGTACCATGACCACGGTAAAAATTTACAAGAATAGTTTTTCCGGCGAGATTCCGGCGTCTTTCTGGTTGTCGGAGAGTTTATCGATTGTGATGATACAGGACAATTCGTTTTCTGGCGAGCTTCCAAGCAAGCTTGCGTGGAATTTATCGCGGTTGGAGATAAACAACAATAGGTTCTCAGGTGGAATTCCTTCTGAAATCTCAGCTTTAAGGTATCTTCAGGTCTTCACTGCAAGTAACAATCTCTTATCTGGCAATATTCCCTTAGGTTTAACAGAGTTACCTCAGCTTAATACTCTATCTCTTGATGAAAATAATCTTTCTGGTCCAATTCCATCTGAGATAGTTTCATGGAAGTCTCTGTCGACGCTGAATTTTAGTAGCAATCAATTCTCTGGGCAAATTCCAGATCAGATTGGCTTACTAACTGACCTCAACAGTCTCGACTTATCCCACAATCAATTTTCCGGCGATATTCCAGTTGAAATTGGCGGCTTGAGGCTCACTTATCTCAACCTTTCTTCTAACCTACTCACAGGAAAGATCCCAGCTGCATTTGAAAACCTAGCATATGACAGAAGCTTCTTGAACAACCCAGGCCTCTGTGCTGATAACTCCAACCTAAACCTGCAGGCCTGCAAACTGATCTCCCCAGATTCGAAAGGATCATCATCCCGATTACTTGTCATACTTCTAGTTCTCGCAGGAGTTATGTTTGTTGTTATTGTCCTATTCAGCCTGTTCTTGATCAGAGACTACAGGAGGAGAAAGCAAAGAAATGAGCTTATGGGAACATGGAAACTCACATCATTTCACAGGTTGGGCTTCACACAATCAATCATCTTATCCAATTTGACCGAGAGTAATCTGATTGGCAGTGGTGGGTCGGGGAAAGTTTACCGTATCCCTCTCAATCGCTCTGGCGAAGCCATTGCTGTTAAGAAGATTTGGAATAACAAAGGATCAGATCAGAAGCAGGAGAAGGAATTCGAAGCAGAGGTTCAGATTTTGGGAACAATTCGACACGCCAACATTGTGAAGTTGTTGTGCTGTATCTCAAACGAGAACTCAAAGCTTCTTGTTTATGAATATATGGAGAATCGAAGCTTGGACCGATTGCTCAACAAGAAGAGTAAAGGATCAACACTTTCCAGTTCAGTCAATCATGCTGTGTTGGATTGGCCTACAAGGTTGCAGATTGCGGTTGGAGCTGCACAAGGGCTTTGTTACATGCACCATGATTGCTCTCCACCAATAATTCATCGTGATGTGAAGTCAAGCAACATACTACTAGACTCTGCATTCAAGGCAAGGATTGCAGATTTCGGGCTAGCCAAGCTGTTGCATAAGCAAGGGGAGCCTAATTCGATGTCGTCGGTGGCTGGTTCTTTTGGCTACATTGCTCCAGGTGAGTGTAGTTTTTGAAATTTCTGAATTCCCAGTCCTTAATTTTGAATTTTCCTTTGCAGCAAAACCTGGAAATTCTAGTGTTAATACTAATACATGTTATGGTAATTGGGTGTACAGAATTTGCTTACACAACCAAAGTGAATGAGAAGATTGATGTCTACAGCTTTGGGGTGGTGCTGTTGGAATTGACCACAGGAAGGGAAGCCAACGATGGAGATGAGCAGATGTGTCTGGCTGAGTGGGCGTGGCGTCACTTCCAAGACGGCAAATCCATCATCAATGCCCTTGACGAACGGGTTACGGAACCTTGTTATTTGGATGAGATGAGTGTGGTCTTCAAACTTGGCCTCATCTGTACTGGTACATTGCCTTCTACTAGGCCTTCAATGAAGGATGTACTACATATACTGGTACGATGTGATCTCCAGAGCACCCTTGGTGAGAAGGCCATCAGGAGTGAGCATGACATTGCTCCTCTACTTGAAACTGCAACTTATCTGTCAAGTTACAAGGGCAGTCGGCATAAGATATCATCCAACGACGATGATACTGATATTATATGTTGTAATGTGTGATTATCTGTGTTTGTTGTAGCAAGAATGGTAGTAATCAGGGATGGCAATGAGGCTTGCAAGTGCGTGCTATAAGGGAGAGAGGTGATCCATCTGTAGCAGTCCTATGGATGGCAATGGGATGGGTAAAACAGGTGATTTGCCCTACCACAAGTGGGGCAGTTTCACACAGCATATACACTTGGGTTTCAAGTTGGAGTTGACGCTGTGGCAGGTTCAGATTCTGAGGCACCATCACCCTTTTTTTTTTTTCCCCTAAAGAGTTTTGAAGTGATTACCCACCCTCTAAAGTTAGATCCTTTGCCTGCACTGGCCAATTCAAAGGTCAGGCTAGGTTGTTTTGGGTCTGATCAGTTCATGTTCCAGTTTAATAAGATGCAACATGTATATATGAATACAGTTTTCTTTTCTTTCTTTTTTTTTTTTTTGGTTGTGCCAGAATTTGTTCTTTCTATTTATTCCAACAACTGGCAGCTGAGTTGGCAACCCAAGAGGTGTCCATGTGTTGGGTATTAGAAAGTCCGACCTGGATTCATAGGTGAATAAATCCTGTTCCCTAAGCAGGCTATTCACAGATGTGAGTTCCCTATATATATACATTTATGTTCCTGATCTTCTGCATTATTCTCTCTTTGGCACACAGAAAGGAGAATATCTGGGCTCTTCTCATTTCGGCATCCACAGTTTCACATTCAAGTGTAGAAAGGGCTGCGGAAATGGGATAAAATTGAACAGTTTCTTTATGAATCGAAGAATGAGATGATATTTTACATTGAAACAAAAGATTTAACTATTCTAACCATTAATGGAGTCTTGAGCTACTTCCTCAGGCCGCCTTACCATGGAGTGGACAAAAACGAGTAATTTGTAACTATTTTTGGAAATCTAGAGCCTGTTAAACATAACGTTGATGTGGTGGCTATCAAATCGAGCACCAGGACCGTTGTTTCGTGACTCTGCATTTCTAGAGTCTGATCCAGAAGAATGAAAGTGATATTGTTGATTGGTTTGAGGAAATCCTCTTCCTCGAGAAGTGAAATTTCTATATCCACCACCACGATTTTGATTTTGGCGGGATTTCTCACCATAAAAGGCGAAATTATGTGAGGTTGAAGGTATCTGATGAGATTGATTTCTCAAATCATGACTCAATAACAAGGGAATCAACTCACTGTAAGAAGGTACAGGAGGTTTAAGCATTGTTGTAGCAAACGATTTATAGGAGGATCCGAGACTTGTGAGAAGGGAGAATACCTTTCGTTGATCTGGAAGAGGCTTTCCTATGGCATTTAACTGATCACATAATTTTTTGAATTCAATAAGATAGTCAAACAGGGATGTACTATCCTTCTTCTTTAAGAAATGCAACTTGGAAAGAAGTTCAAACTCTCTTGCTTCAGATGCCTGAGAGAAAGCATCAGTCAGAGTCTTCCAGAGATCTGCTGATGTTTTGATGCCTACTGCCAAACCTAACACTTCTTCTGAAAGTGTGCCTGTAATCCAGGCCTTAACAAGTTGATTTGTTCTAATCCATGACATATAGTCTGGATTAGAAACTTTCTTCCCATCGGAGTTCAAGATTTCTTGTTCTGGAGCTTTGATCTCGCCATTAACAAAGCCGATGAGATCTTGACTTTCGAACAACGACTCTAACTGAGTTTGCCAAAGCAAAAAGTTGTTCTGCGTGAGCTTTAGTGTGGCAAAGTTATGAATATGCAGAGTACTTGGATAAGGAAATATATAGGAGGTATTAGAATTTGAAAAAGACATTTCTGCGGTACTTGTAGATAGCTCTGATACCATGCAAAGGTAAAAGCAAAAGACGATGACAGAGAACAGAGGAGAGAAACTGAGCTGCAGAGATAAAGTCTCTCATTGATTTATTTCAGAGAGTTGCGTGTTGATATATATATATACATTTAAGATTTAATTTACAGAATTGATACAGCTAACAACCTGACTAATTTAGTTACAATGCCAATTGTTTCACAGATGTTTAACAGAACAGCTCAGAATAGTTGTTTAACAGAACAACTCAAAACAGTTTGTAATTGATCTTATTTGGATAGTATAGTCACATCATCATCTTTGATAGCCACCTCATCAACGTTATGTTTAACATCCGAAGGAACCATCTTCTGTCAAAGCGGCATTAAAACATCCTGGCTGGCATGCAGCTATGCAAGAAGAAATGCATGCTCTAGCTCTCAATCGAACATGGAAATTGGTTCCCTATGATTCCTCTATGAATGTTGTTGGCTGTCGTTGGATTTTTAAATCCAAACTATGTGCAGATGGTACTCTTGAGAGGCTTAAAGCTAGACTTGTTGCAAAAGGGTACTCTCAACAGGAAGGCATTGATTATGTGGAGACTTTTAGTCTAGTCATCAAACCAGGTTCAATTCGACTCATCCTCACTGTAGCTATTGTCAAAGGTTGGCCTATTCGACAATTAGATGTCAAGAATGCCTTTCTCCATGGATTTCTTGACACTCCTGTATGTATGCAACAACCACCTGGTTTTGAAGATCCTTTACAACGGTCTGCAGTATGTCTCCTTCAAAAGGCACTCTATGGCTTAAAACAAGCACCTAGAACATGGTTTGACAGATTTAGCTCATTTCTTCTTCAGTATGGTTTCTTTTGAAGTATTTCTGATCCATCAATGTTTGTATATCATCATCATGGTCGTTTTCTCATCCTTCTTCTCTATGTGGATGATATCGTGCTTACAGGAAATGATCCTTCCCATTTAAATGAATTTGTTCTATCATTGGGAGATACTTTTGCAATGAAGGATTTAGGTCCTTTACACTACTTCCTTGGCTTAGAAGTGATATCAATAGATCATGGACTGTTCTTGTCTCAATCTAAATATGCTGCTGATGTTCTCACTCGGTCACATTTTGATTCCATCAAACCAGTTTCTACGCCTATGATTGTGTGTACCTCTGCTTCATCCAATTCTACCATTCTTACATCAGCTGATATCACTCTTTACCGAAGCTTAGTTGGAGCCTTACAATACCTTACTTTCACAAGGCCTGACCTATCATTTGCCGTTAATCATGTTTGTCAGTTTATGCATACTCCAACTACAACTCATCTATGTCTTGTGAAACGTATTCTTCGGTATGTAAAAGGAACTTTGGATCTCGGTATTTGGATCCTTCGTGATAGCTCACTTGATCTTTATGCCTTCTCTGATGCTGATTGGGCTGGCTGCCCCCTCACCCGTCGTTCTACTACTGGCTTCTACACTTTTCTTGGTTCAAATATTATCTCTTGGAGTGCCAAGAAGCAACCAACCGTGGCTCAATCTAGCACCGAGGCAGAATATTGCGCCATGGCATCAACTGCAGCAGAGTTAACTTGGCTATCATTCCTTCTTCGAGACATTAACATTGTTCAAAATAGTCCTGTTGTTTTATATTGTGACAACCTCTGTGCACTTCATATGACCATTAATCCGGTTCATCATGCATGAACAAAGCACATAGAGTTGGACTATCACTTTGTTCGTGAAAAAGTGGCCCAAGGTGTCCTACAGACTCGGTTTATCTCCTCTAGAAATCAACTTGTAGACATTTTTACCAAACCACTGTCTAGACAAGCCTTTACAGTACTATGTCTCAAACTCGGTCTGTGGTCCAAACCACAGTCCAGTTTGCGAGGGGATGTTAAACATAACGTTGATGAGGTGGCTATCAAAGATGATGATGTGACTATACTATCCAAATAAGATCAATTACAAACTGTTCTGAGCTGTTCTGTTAAAAATCTGTGAAACAATTGACATTGTGACTAAATTAGTCAGGTTGTTAGCTGTATCAATTCTGTAAATTAAATCTTAAATGTATATATATATATATATATATATATATATATATATATATATATATATATATATATATATATATATATATATATATCAACACGCAACTCTCTGAAATAAATCAATGAGAGACTTTATCTCTGCAGCTCAGTTTCTCTCCTCTGTTCTCTGTCATCGTCTTTTGCTTTTACCTTTGCAGAGCCGAGGCTATCCCTAAAGGTTAACTAGGGCCAAGGCAATCTACACGCCAGTGTTACTAATGATCTTTTTCTGGTTAACTATGTCAAGTTTTCAACTCAAAAGTTCAAACTATTAAGTGGAGGGACTCTCCATATATAAGATTATAGGATTCCAATGTCATTAGCAATGTGAGACTATTCCCAATACTCTCTCTCACATGTAACCCCACCATTAGATGGTGTATATGTGGTAGTATATGTGGCAATACATGACACTTTTCAAGTGACTGGTCCCTCTTCTTAGGTGATATCTTATAAGACCTGCACTCCACTAACCTGGTTTAACTGTGTCATGCTAGGTCTTCCCATCATAGCTGGATCAAGTAGATCGATTGTGTGAAGATGGATCACAAATCAGGCATAAAAATCGACTCAACACCCAAAACTGTATGCATATGGTCAGATACCTGGGTAGGTATGGTCGACCATATGGTAAAAACGAAGATCTCAGATCCATGACCCTACAGTCAACGGATTCTGCGACCGTAGCCATCGACTGTGAGACCCCATATCAGACTTCGAGTTTTGGAAACTTTCCTAAACTAAGGGATTTCTTTCCTAATTGAAAGAAGACTCTATATGGAGAGTTTTCCTCTATATAAAGGACATCCCTCAATCTTTTTCAGAACATTAGTAAACCCTAGAGAGAGAGAAGGGAAGAAAAGGAAGAGAAGGAGAAGAAAAAAAAGCTAAGGAGAGGAATTTGCTGAGAAGAGATTAGTTATCTATCACAGGCAAAGGTATGAACCGGATCTCTGGAGATGTAAACTCTATGGAATAAGACTTATATGGAGGATAGAAGAAATCAACCTATTATGATCTATGTGATTCCTTGAGAAAATCCCAAGGATAACCATGAGGGATGAGTTTGATGATTAGGGTTGATAAGAAACTACTAATGATGACCTTAGGATAAACCCAATTGAAGAGTAGAGGATTTAACCCAGGAAAAACTCGAATTACATGTAGCCTGTGACCAGAAATCTCAAGGTTGCAGCTACAGTCGACCATAGCGTAATCAGCTTGATCAGAGGATCTACCATAGGCATTCGGGAAGATTCAGGAATCATAGGGTCGCAGCTACGGTTGCACCATATGCGACCGTAGGGTATCAACCGTAGGCAGTAAGGTCGACACAGTATGAGACCATAAGACCAATCAGATGCCTATCAGTGCTCTATTTCAATTTTCGACTACTGTAACATGTTACATATGAATCTTAACTTAAATTCATATAACTTTTAGGTTATTAAATTGATTGAAAGAGAATTGCAAGGCTTGGAACGAGATCAAGTATTGATAACAGGTGAGGGAACAAGACCTAAACTAATTGGATAATAACAAACTGTTTATTTATTTGAATCCAATGCCATGATTGATTCTATGCTTGTATGTTTGAAATGTGCATCTCACATGTCATCCAATATTTCTGCTATTACTGTTCATGCATATTTATTTCTGTCTATTTATAATATGATGATGATGCTAGGAATAGGCATGTGATTATGTGTGTGTGGTTAGTGTGCTTGATGCGAGTGAAGCATCAGGGGGAGGACATGGCATTGTAGTCTTTGACCTGGTCACCAGTCTCTAGTTCTATCTCTACTCAAGTCTTGTTCACTGACATCATCGTATCACCACTACCTTAGCAGAACTATTACGTCGTAGGGCATCAGGGGAGGTGGTCTCAGATCGTATAGTCTTCAACTCTACCGAGGGGCCTTAGCTCTATTTCTATGGACGTATTGAGGGATGCTGGGGTGAGGCATTGGATACACTATTTGGCATTAAGATTGATTAGTTGCGAGTCCAGTTTGCAAGCCCTCGCCAGTAGGGGCTTACATGTTGGTATGGGTAGGGTATCAGGGGAAGTATTGGCGGTGTTTGATCCAAACACTTTAGTTCTATCTCTATTCCATGGTGGATGTATGTGGGACGACAATGGTGTTTGATCCATTGGACGGATTCACATACTCGTGTATAGAGGTGCAGGGGCCACCAAACATTTCTATAGCACATTGCAAACTTAAAAATCAGACCAAAGATATGAAGTGAATGCATGCATATGTTTGTCGCATTGTTTTGTTTGCTCACTGAGCCATGATGTGTGCTCACCCTTTCGACGTCGAATATTTTTAGTTGATGATGCAGGACCTACTATTAAAAATTATATGAATTCACAGATGTATGGACATGTAGCGGCGATGGACGGGGGAATTGACGGAGGAGACACATGATTCTTCATGCAAGTGTAACCACTGTATTTATGATTAGTTTAGCTATGTTTGACTACTAGAATATGTGATGAATTAATTATTTTTATGTCTTGAGTTTTAGAGATAATCGAATTAATTATTTATTATCATTGTTAGACACTCAGTTCATTATCTATAAGACTTTTGCTTATTTGTTTATTACATTTGATTATTATTGTGGAATGTGTGTGTGGTTTGATATGGTGGGTACAACCTATGCGAGATCTTGATTGAACCGTTGGTTCATTGACGGTTCATCACACCATTTCGATTAGACCAAACTTGGGGTGTGACACATCTAGTCCCTCTTTTTAGGTAATTGTCCCTCTTTTTAGGTGACTGGTCCTTCTTTTTGGGTGACATATGGTCCTTTTTTTGTGCATCTGACATTCCTCTTTCAGTGGTTTGGTCTCTTTTTGGGTGATCGTCCCTCTTTTTAGGTGACTATTCCCTTTTTTGGGTGAGATATAGTCCCTCTTTTGTGCATCTCGCATTCCTCTTTTAGTGGTTTGACCTCTTTTTAGGTTATTATGAGAGGGAACCTAAAGCTTTGATACCATGTCAAGTTTTCAACTCAAAAGTTCGAATTAGTAAGTAGAGGGACTCTCCATATATAAGATCACAGGATTCCAATCTCATTAGCAATGTGATACTATTCCCAATACACTAGTGTGTACTACTTAGGGACAAACCTCTACAACATTGCTGTGCTGTCTATATTGAGCATCACATGTGACATTTCCAGATCCTTAGAGATAGCTAGATGGGCATGTTAGGGGTGTCAATTTTAGATCCACACTGTGTAGCCCAACCATGTTTGACCGATTATGGACTGAGATCATCGGCCCGATTATTAAACGTCTTGTGCTTAGGTTCAATTATTAAACAAGCGTTCACGGTGCGAGGTTGTAGCCAAACGAATGAACCGAATATACCTTTAAACCAAACTAAATCATGGTTTAATCCAAACAAATATAACTATAAAGCTAAAGTCCTAAAACATTGAAGGGTCCCAACGTTAAAGTGTCTCTTACTCTTTTTCTTTTCTTAAGTCATCGGTCTCTTCTTTCTGTCCTCATCTTCTTACATATGGGTGATTACAAGCCTAATAAGAATCTTTTACCATCATATAAGAAAAAAAATTCAATCTACAATATTAAAACAATTATGGATTAAAAAACTCTCTCTATTTTATCTACACTTTGACATGAGTCTGTTGTAGCTCGTTTACAGACAGGTTAGCTGGATTAATATATGATCCATTATGGACGGTGACTGATCGTACCTAATATAAACGTATTTGTATCTCGCCATCGAAGGATCAATTAGCTAAACGTACCGCTAAGTGGTGTTTAAATGGTAAGGATCGATTAAGATCGACCGTGATACTACTGTGAGGTGGCTTTGTGTGAGATCAACAAAACCCTTTACCAGTTTAACACGATGCTAGGACGAGATATGACGTGGTCAGAGTTACAGATAAGGCGGTGAGCTAACACTGAGGTAATTTCGGATCCGAATCGTTTCCTCCCGGTATTCCAGGGAAGAAGGAGACGTCCCGTTGGATGGCTGACATGTGGTTCTTAGGAAAATCCGAGCTCTATGTCCAAACCGACACCCCCTGTCGGCTCGCCGGCTTGGCTTGTCGGCTGGGTGTCGGCTAAGACGTGGGATTTGGATTTTCTAAGAACCATGTATCGGCCATGTGACGGGGCGTCTCCGAGACGATTTGAATCCGGTAATTTCGGTGATGTTAGATGACAGTTGAACGCATTTCCGTGCCCATCAACGCCAACGTCAAGCAGCAAGCCGAGGTGGAACAAAGACAGCTTACGCTTCTGCATCAATTCTTTTATGCAAGTGGCATATGTAGCTTCCACTTTCGACCTCAAAGCGTGAGTCTCTTCTTCTTGTTCTTTTAAATTTCTTTTTTTTTTTTTTTTTTTTTTTTTGTAGAATCGTCGAACCCTAAACTAGAGAGGTTTTCCTCTTAATTTCCAAGTGGGTGCTTTTTGAAATCCATTTAGAGCAAAAATGGATTCTTCCTTGCTACGATAACAGAGTTGAATTTTATGTTCCTTTCGTTTTTTTCTCTTGAAAATTAAATTGTATCAACAGAGGGCAAAAGGATACATCACAGAAAACTAGGCCTGGGTTGACATGGTTACAAAAGGCTAAAGCGACCCAGAATTGTTTGTACAGTATCTGAGTTCTCCTTCTGCTTATCTTCAAAGATTCTGGTGTTTAATTGATTGTAAGTACGACTAACCATTGCATTTCCAATTGAGAAAAAGGAACTTAAAATTTTTGGGAAGAGCCTAAACCTACTCAAAGAAACCAATCCAGAATCAGAAGTCAGAACGCGAGTTACATGAGTTGGAATTGCCAGCAATGATAAATTGTCTGTGTCTTAACCAAATTTATCATAAATTTTTATGGGTAGTGTTTCCAAAAGAGATGAATGGTCAAGAAAACCTGGAATCAGTGGAATAAAAGAGGGAAAGAACAAGATGACCCAGAATTCATGTACAATACTTGAGTTTTTCTTTTGCTTGTCTTCAAAGATTATGGTTTTTAATTCCTTGTAAGTGGAACTAACTTTCAAAACTCAGAAACCCTTCTGTTTAAACCATTGATTTTCCTACTGAGAAAGAAGATACTTAAAAAGAGATCGAAGAACCCAAACCTACCCAAAGAAATCATCCCAAAATCAGAATATGCTTTACATAAGTTTGAATTGACAACAGTTGTCTGTGTATTATCCAAGTCGATCGTATATCTTAATGGGTGGTATTTTGAAGGATAAAAATGGTTAAGAGAACCTGGAATAAGTGAAAGTAGAGAGGGGACGAAGAAGATGGAGAAATTATCGAGGCCATCGTGGTGTAGCCTTCCAACTGATGTTTTGCTGTTGGTATTGGGATGTCTTCCAGTGTTGGATCACCTTTCCTTCCGTTCCGTCTGTAGGGCTTGGCGTAGGGCATCGATGCAGTCTCCTGTGGAAAATAATCCAAAGTATCAAATGCCATGGCTTGTGTTCTTGAAAACAAAATGGGCTTCACTAAGGGTGACTGGTGAATTTTGGGATTCGTCTACTCAGCAGTTTTACACTATAGATGACCCAGAATTGTGTGGGAAGACACTTCTCTTGTCAAGGCATGGATGGATCTTGTTATGTTCTTCTCAAAGAAAGACTAGGAGACTTTTCTTCTTCAATCCGTTCTCGAGAGCAAAAATTGACATCCCTTGCTTGGATATATCTGTGGAGCTATGTCATCTTACCTATGCTGTGTCTGTTTCACCCACATCTCAAGATTGCATTATTTTCGCCATTGGCTTTGTTGAGGATACCGTGAAGATCAGTATTTCTTGGCATGGGGAAGAACAGTGGACTACCAAAAGTTATCCTCAACGTCATAGTATTGGAGACACGCTCTGTAATGTCCTTTTCTCTGGGGGGCTATTCTATTGCGTATACCGCAGTGGAGACATTGACACTTTTAATCCTTTAAACTATTGCTGGGAATCTTTGGACAGGCCAGAATGTATCAGGGGAAGGTTTTCAGTGATTGTATCCTATATAATTGAACTAGATGGGAAAGATTTTTTGGGTCTTGATGGTCTTCACTTTCATGATAACCTTGTATGCTTTTCCAGGAGAAAGCATATTCAAATCATGTTGGATAGATTTGTTGATCACAGACTTGTGAGGCAAGTGGAACCACTGGATAGTTTCCCTATTTCACTAGAGAAAGCATTTACCTCTTTATCCAGGAAGGCAGTCCAACTTGATACTTTGGGTTCTCTTAATATGTGGTGTGCCAGGAAAGAGAAAGACTCACAGAACGTTCTTAGTTTCGGTTTCCACTCCTTGCATGGGATACATGAGAGATGCCAAGGTTCTATGGTTGTATGGATTGAACCTAGGTGGGTTAATCCTTTGCCTAAACTTAGTTGGACTAACTGATCTGATCCGGTGTTGGTACTACTGATGTTGAATTTTGATGATACTCAACAATGTTGTACTGAAAATTTGTATCTGATGTTGAATTTTTACTTTTATCTTTCTTAATCGTAGCATGTTCTATATTGTACATGTGCTACAACTGTACAAGCATCAGTTGCATTCTAAATAATTTGTAACCATCAATATGGACATATATTAGTGTTGATTCCTGTCTTGTCTGAAGAAATCTGAAATGCTACTGTGATCTCTTTTGCCGTTGGTTAGGGTCAACCTGTTGATTTCATTCCCTCCTCTGTATGTGGAATTCTCAAGCGGAAGGGTCAAGGTTATGGTTTTTGAACCCTGGGTCTTTTTCTGGAGTATTTGGTTGGCCAAAAACTTTTTTTTTGTGACAATCATGCTCTTCCAACCAATTCACAAAGTGATATGAAGAGCTCAGGATGGAATCATTTGCTAGGTTTATTCGTGTTCTGAATTCAGGGCAGTCTCTTCTTTTGCTGTAAGGTCTCAATGGGCTTCTTTCATTACAGAGATGTTCGGTAATTTAAATAAAATTTTGAGTTATTAAAAAATATTTATTTATTAGGCTTCACTGAAGGAAAAAATTTATATTCAAGTGATATTGAATCTAGACTAATGAATTTAACAAAGCCTAATGATCAGTAGCCTTGGATTGTCTTAACAAATATGACAGGCTTTGAAAAGCCCAAGAAAGACAGCCCATCTGCCAAGTCTGAGACCCATTGGTGGCAACTAATTTAAATGGAGAATTTCTTTTAATTCTTATTAACTCCGAGAATTTTTTGTAATTTCTTCTTTTAGTTATTTATTAGCTAGCTGTCACAACCTATTAGCTGGTCGTGGGTAACTGGGGTACTATTTCTGTTTAAAGCTTGTAAATTCTCTCCAATAGACAGTCAATGAAATTTACGATTTTTTTATATTTGAAAACTAGTTGTGAGATCCCTTCTCTCTCTCTCTCCCCACAAAAAAAAAAAAAAAAAAAAATTCGTTTTCTCCATATTTCTCTCCCATGATCTCTCTTGTTTCTCTCATATTTCTTCCCTTCGATCTAGCCTTTTCCCCCCTTCTATTTTTCCTCTTTCTCGTTTTCTTTCTCTCACTGTGATACATTGCTTTCCATCCTCTTTTGTTGACTGCTGTAGATACTGAAGAAGACCTTCTTCCAGGTTTCTCTGTAACAGGTCAGTTGTTTATTTCTATATTCTGTTATTAGAAAATCAATACCTGATCTTTTCTGAACCTATCAATTTCATATTCTGTCACTAGCATTGTTGCTCTCTAAATTCAGATCTGAGATTTAACTTCAGTCCTGTTTCTATCATAGCTAAATCTGTTTCTCTCCATTTTGTTGTTTATTCTGAGTCACCTGTTCACTCATTATTAGGTCCCTTTATTAGTCATTGAAAATAATTTTAGTTTGTGCTTGTGAGCAGATTGGAATCCTATATTCTCTTACAGAGAACTGTTGGATACCAGCCTGCATTGCCTAGTCCTAAGTACTGTGGTATTATATGAATTTTCTGACTTCGTGGTTAATCTCTTTACTAAGGTGCTATGTATCTTGAATTTCTATGTATACAAATAATAAAAACATTGAATAGAAATAAGAATACTAAGTGCCTGTTTGGTAACACTCTGCTCTAGCTCTGCTTTTGATTCGGACTCCCAGGGAGCTATTTGGGAGTCATTTGGGAGCCAGAAAGTGTTTGTTAACACCATGCTGATTCCAGCTCCAATAGAGTCAACCGGTTCAAAAAATGACTCTCAGAGCCAAAATCTCAGAGTAAAAAATAGTTGCTTTTATGGATCCAGAGCCAAAAAACGAGAGTCAAAAGACTCTCATTTTAATTATTGGATTCCCGTGTTTTTCCCCTTGCTCGAACGACGTCTGTGTTTCATCTTCTCCTCTGCGCTCAACAACAGGTTAGTCCCTCCATCTCTACTTCCTCTCTCTCTCTCAATCTCTCTTCCTCCTTCCGTTTCTCTCTCTCTCTCTCTCTTCCTCCCTCCATCTCTCTCTCTCTCTCTCGTAAGAATGTCGAATGGGAATAATTCGAGTACTGCATACGTGGATTTCTAGGTTTCATCGCTTGCATTTCTTCTCCTTATCTTTTCTTCTTCGTTTTTTGGACCCAATCTGACTTTACTGTTATCTTATCATATACATTCATCTTGGTTGCCGGCGTGGAAGAGGCTAATGGTAAGGTTTCACCCCTTTTCCCATCCAGGTCCTCTTTCTTCGCTTTGGTTTCTGTTTTCCCTGTTTGGCATTTCTTTTTCTGAATGTTTCTTGCTATTTCTCTGTCTTCCCTTGCTTTCAAATCCCAGCTCCTCTGCCTTTGTGTTGGCTATCAACGCTTACGATCTACCAATCAATTATAGTTGATTAATTCGAGATCTATTCTCTTTTTATGTCGTGTTTCTCTGTACAATTCCAATTGCAGATTTTAATTTTTGTTTTTCTATTGTGTGCATGGAATTCTCAGTTTGAATTTTTTACTTGGATTTCTCTGTACATCAGCTCTGGAATCGATTCCAGAGTAGCATTACCAAACAGGCTCCAAATAAGCTCCAACTCTCAATCAGCTCTGGAAATAAGTGGGAGCTCAAAAATGACTCCAGAGCAAGATCCATGGAGCCGGAGTCAGAGTGTTACCAAACAGGCATTAAGAGGGATATATTACTTAAGTGGATCCATAAAATATTTTCTGTTCATGAATATTAAATAACGTCATGTGAATTTCGTATTTCATTGATAAAAGTAAAGTAACTAAAGTGATTACAGAGACGGCTTTTATATACTACACCATAATTCAAACATGATATTAAAACTAATATATTGTGAAAGAACTATCTGGACTGATATTGACTGTCAACATAGCTGCCACGTCAGCTATGTTATGTACACCGTGTAATACGCCCCCTCAAGCTGTAGTCATAAGGAGCGAAGACCAAGCTTGCTGACCAATGATTGGAACTGTGATTTTCCTAAAGCCTTTGTAAAACGTCAGTTGGTTGAATGGCGGTGTGGCCCGCTTGTATTTTCTCCCTGATGAAATGGCAATCCCGTTCAATGTGCTTGGTTCTCTCATGGAAGACTGGATTTGTCGCAATGTGTAGTGCAACCTAATTGTCACAATAAAGAGGTGTAACAAAATAGAAAAAATAAGAGAAGATGGAGAGAATCGATATGTAAAGGAAAGAGAGAGTATATGTGTTTTCTTTTCATTGTAGGTTGTATTTATAGAAAATAGAAAACAACTATTAGATAAGATCTAGGACTCTACAAGTCAGAGTCTTAGTCACAAACTAAAGACAAAGTAAACTCCAAATTGAAAAAGCAAACTGATAAGCCTAATTGGTAAAGGAAACTAATACAACAAACTAATAAACTAATTAGGAGTCCATATACTAATAGGAAATCTAATTACAATATGACTGTATGGAACTGTAAACACAATAGGCTTGTAGAGTCCTATTTCAACTTAGTAACTGTAGTCGAAGAGTCCTACAGTAACTGTGCAAGTCCTACAGTAACTGTGCAGGTCAAAGAGTCCCACATGATGAGGACTGTGAGTAGGTCCCATCGTGTGGAATGTAGTGTAGTTTAACACCCCTCCTCAAGCTGGAGCATGGAGAATATAAGAGCTTCAGCTTGAAACAATGTAGTAATGGAAACAGTAGCAACAAAGAGAGCTTCAGCTTAAAACAATTATCAACAGAAGCAGTAGTAGTAATAGTAAAACAGCACAGTATCAGTCACTGTGAACTAAGCAACAATAGTAGCATATGCTTCACCTTGAACCAATGTATCAACGGAAGCAACAGTAGCGGCAGTAATAAAGCAGCATAGTATAGGTTACTGAGAACTAAGCAGTAGTAGCAGCACAGTATAGGTCACTGTGAACCAAGTAGTAGTAGCAGCATAGTATGAGCCACTGTAAACTAAATAGTAGTAGCAACAGTAGTAACAGGAGCAGCAATAGTGATGGTTTCAACACAAACAAAAGTAGAAGGTTGCATCATGTGCAACTATAGTAGGCTCCTAATATGAGCATGTAGTAGGTTAAGAAGAACTTGCGCGTAGGATCAAGATGAGCATGTAGAGGTTAAGAGAATTGGGATAATCAGCAAGAGCATGAAATCAGCAAGCGCAACAATGGCATTGGTGGCTACACACTAGAATGAAAACCTTTAAACGACTCTCAAAACGGCACCTGCTCTGATACCGTATAACAAAATAGAAAAAAATAAGAGAAGATGGAGATAATCAATATGTAAAGGAAAGAGAGAGTATACATGTTTTCCTTTCATTGTAGCTTGTATTTATAGAAAAATAGAAAACAACTATTAGATTGGATCTAGGACTCTACAAGTCAGAGTCCTAGTCACAAACTAAAGACAAAACAAACTCCAAATAGGAAAAGCAAACTAACAAGCCCAATTGGTAAATGAAACTAATATAACAAATTAATAAACTAATTAGGAGTCCATGTACTAATAGGAGATCTAATTATAATAGGACTGTATAGAACTGTAAACACAATAGGATTATAGAGTCCTATTCCAACTCAGCAACTATAGTCAAAGAGTTCTATATCAACTGTGCAGGTCAAAGAGTCCCACACGATGAGGACTGTAGTGTAGTTTAACAAGACGCATCGGCAAGGGATGAGAAATACCAAAGTCAAGTAGTAGTGAGCGTAATCATGTGAGCTCACATGAAGCAGCAGCCATAGCTCTGTATTCAGCCTCAGCTGAAGATCGAGAGACAGTATTCTGTTTCGTGATATGCCACGAAAGTGGACTTGTGCCAAGGAAAGTGATGTAGCCAGTAGTGGATAACCTAGTGAGTGGACATTTGGCCCAGTCCGAATCACAATAGGCACTAACAGTAAGGGCTGAGTTAGCATCCATGTCAAGACCATATCCGAGTGTTCCTTTGAGATACCTCAAGACTTGGTGAGCTGCTAACAAGTGCGGTAAGCGAGGTTTGTTCATGAATTGGCTTAACACATGTACAGGGTAACACAACTAGTAATGGTTTAAGTAAATTAACCGTTCAACTAAGCGCTGAAATGCTGATGGATCATCAAGTAGGGCCCCATCAGTGGGTGAGAGATCATAATTTTGTTCCAAAGGAAAACTCACTAGTTTGCAACCTAAGAAGCCGATTTCTTGTTAAATATTAAGGCTATTTTGTTGGGTTACCATGATACCCGAAGGATTGTGTGAAACCTCTAAGCCCAAAAAATAAGTAAGTGGGCCTATGTCTTTTAGCTGAAAATGTGCCATCAAATCAGTTTTAAATTGAGTGATATGAGACGGATCACTACCGGTTACAATGATGTCGTCGACGTATACTAATACAATTGTAAAAACTGATCCATTGGTCTATGTGAATAATGAGTAATCCACAACCGATTGTCAAAAGCCCATTGATAGAAGTGCATTAGTAAATTTAGCAAACCTTTGCCTTGAGGCCTGCTTAACCCATATAATTATTTTTGAAGATGGCACACAAGGTTTGCACCAGGTTAGTCAAACCGGGAGGGATAGTTATGTACACTTCTTCGTCCAAATCCCCATGTAAGAAGGCATTGTTGACGTCAAGTTGAAACAACGGCCATTGTTTGGATGCCTCTAAGGCAAGGAGACACCGAACAGTCACTAATTTTGCCACTGGAGCAAAGGTCTCGTGGTAGTCTAGGCCTGTAAGTTGGGTGTAAACCATGGTTTAAAATCTTGGCGAGATCTCGAGATTTTCGAACTTCTCGAATAGGTCGATACGAGATCTTGAGATTCTTGACTGGTTTCGACATAATATATGAATTATGATTGTATTGTCTACTTGACTACTTTGGGTTTTTTAACTATGATAATTAACTTTTTAAGTGATATTATATTATTCTTCTCCTAAAATATAATTTTACTGGCTCATTTGGTTTTCTTTGATCTTCTAGTAGTGTAACATTATGTAGAATAGCCAATATTACCCTAGGTTTACATTTGAAGTTTTGACCGACACTACCAAACATGAATATAAACCCAAACAAGTATCATGTGTGATCATTTTTATAATTTTATAGTTTAAATGTGTGTGTATATATATATATATATATATATATATATATATATATATATATATATATATATATATATATATATATGCAAAAATAGAGTTTCCCTGGAGTATCAGGACTTAAAATGGTCATTTTAAGGTCAAAATACACTTTTTAAGCCTTTACGACTTCTTTACAGTGTCTCGCCGAGATCTCGATTTCTTAGAGGGTCGAGACATCCTCGAGACTCGAGATTTTGAACCTTGGTGTAACCCTTGGCTATCAAACGGGCCTTATAGCGGTCTACGGTACCATCAGCCCGATGAGGTAGCATTATATTAGATGGTGGGTGATGTGATGATGGGCTATGTGATGATGGGTTATGTGATAGTGGGCTATGATGGGCTATGTGATGGTGATAACAAATGATGCAGTGGTATTATTTCACAGGGTGGTGAAACAAAAAAATGGAATAAGATGGTTTGGCATATGAGGAGTGGAATGTTGTGATAAAGAGGAAGGAAAAAAGGAATACTATGGAGTGGGAATTAAAACCTAGGGTGAGATGTTTGGTTGGTGTTCAAATGGGAAAACAGTCTCATGAAATTTGACATCCCATGAAGTGAAAATGCGTATGGTAGAAATGTCAAAAACTCTATACCCAGGCTGCCCTATAGGATATCCTAGAAAAATACATTCAAAGGAACAGGTTGAGAGTGTCCATGTGGGTCAGTATTATGCATAGTTGTTAAGGCGTCGCCTAGGCGTCTAGGCGTGATTCAAGGGCCTGGGTGCCTTATTAGTGCTGCCTGAGTGACCGCCTAGGCTTTCTGGGCGTCGCTTAGGCCTCGCCTTGGGCCCAAAATGCCTGGGCGGTCGCCTTGGGTTTTATATGTGTTTTTTTTTCCCTTTGATTTTTGAATTTGCTTCACAAGATTTATTAGGCTAAACAGGAACAACATTTATCAGATATTACTTATTTATGACTTATATCATTGAAGTAGATGTTTCTTTAATTTTATATTTCATTTACTTAAGATATTATTCATAAATAAGCAAATACTCTTTATTTGAATCCAAAATAAAAATAGTCTAAAATTCAAATTCCAGAATGATAAAAAGTCAACCCTCCAGTTTAAGAACAAAAATCGTATTTTGGGTACGGTGGCGATTTTCAACTTCCAAATGCTAGGTTTTTTTCCAAATATAAAAATTCCATAAATCTTTTTATAGTAGAACATTACTAAAAACCAAGAACGCGCCAAAATAATCTATTGTTTTGATGCCCAAAAAATAATTTACATTCAGACGACTTTAAACAGCATTCGCGTACTCCGAACATGGTTTGACCGTAGTGTAATTCCTTCATTATAACTCGGATTCAAGCAATCTCGGATTTGTTGGAAAGCTGATTATGTTAGCTTTGCAACGAATTCGAGATTGTTTGAATCCGAACTATAATAAAGGAGTTATGCTCCGGTCAAATTTGTTAGAAGTAAGCAAATGTTAGTCATAAATACGTGTTGCCTACTTAACTAAATTATTTGTTTCCTTGTTGGTTTTCTCATATTAATTAAGCTATATATATATATATATATATATATATATATATATATATATATATATATATATATATATATATATATATAGCATTAATGTTTTAGAAATAAAAGAAATACACTGGGAACGCCTTGGTCGCTTAGGCGCCCAGGACGGCCCCTAACGCCTTGGATCGCCTTGTCGTCTTGACAACTATGGTATTATAAGCATAACACAACCACCCAAAAACTATAAGATGATCATATGAAAAGAAGGGGGGGGGGGGGGAATGAAATAAAACCTCATATGGTGTTTTGCCAGAGAGAACTGGAGTTAGCATCCTATTAATGAGGTAATAGGCAAAGAATACATTCTCCTCAGAAAAGAAGTGGGAGATGTGCATGGAAGCGTAATGCACGTGCCACCTCTAAAAGATGGCAGTGTTTACATTGCATTACTCCATTTTGCTACAGGGTATAGACATACCTCATATGGTGTTTTGCCAGAGAGAACTGGAGTTAGCATCCTATTAATGAGGTAATAGGCAAAGAATACATTCTCCTCAGAAAAGAAGTGGGAGATGTGCATGGAAGCGTAATGCACATGCCACCTCTAAAAGATGGCGGTGTTTATATTGCATTACTCCATTTTGCTACAGGGTATAGACATATGTATATTGATAAAATATACCATTTGAAAGAAAGAAAGACTGCAGGGATGTAAAAAAAAAATTCAGTTCCATTATCCGTATGAATGCACTAGATTTTGGAATCGAATTGAGTGGAGATGAAAGCAGAAAATTGGGTTAACCGTTTGAAAGTCTCTGATTTATACTTCATTAGGTAAACCCATGTACTGCGAGTGAAATCATCAACTATTGTTAAAAAATATGATGCACCAGAGCTGGATGGGGTAGAGTAAGGACCCCATATATCACAACGAAGAAGTGAAAATGGTGTACTGGTTCGGGTGGTGTTGGTTGGAAAAGGACTACAGTAATGCTTAGCAAGAAGACAGCTAACACAATGAAAGTCGGAAGGAAAAGAAATAAAAGGGAAACATGATACTGAGGGAGATGGATGCCCCAATCTCATATGCCATATTGCTGGTGACGGGTTTATTGTGGATGTCACAGCAATTGGTGGAGCACAAAAATGGTATCAACCATGGAATAAAATCTCGGCGAGAGATCTCCCCATTTCGCCATTCTCCCTAGTAACCGAGACGAAAACAGGGTCGATAACCCTTTTTGTCTCGGCAGATACATGATCTCACCGAGATCTCGCAAGATCTCGCCGAGATTTCGGTAAATCTCGGTAAATCTTGCGAGATCTCGGCGAGAAATTGCTTTTCACTTTTTTTTTCTCTTTATAAAAGAGAGAAGGCACTGTTCTCGGTCGAGAACTGCTGCTTCCTCTTTTTTCTTAGTTTTTTGAAGATTTTTTCATTTCTTCCCCATTCTTTCTTTGTTTGGACTTTTAACTTGCAATGGGTGGTGCTTCGGACTGCGGGGATTGCTGTAAGAGCTTCATATCAACTGTTGAAGGTAAGTTTCTTGTCGAAAAATGAGATTTTTACATGAGACTATGAGAGAGAAATTTTTTTTTTCTAGAATGTGATGAAATTTTTATATGTTAGATACGTGAGCTCGATCTACAAGCTCACGGTTTCAGATTTTGATTTTGATTGTTGTAGTTTTTTTTTCAATTACTTGCATTTAAAAATTAATTTTCAGCAATTAAAAATTAAACTAATTATTATTTATACTTATTTGATGATGATGACCTATTTATATGTTAATTACCATTGGCCGATCTACTGTCCTACAGTTTCATATTTCGATTTCGGCTGTTGTTGGTATTTTTTTCAATTATTTGCATTTAAAAATGAATTTTCAGTAATTAAAATTTAAAATAATTATTATTATTACTCATTTGATGATGATAACCTATTTATATGTTAATCACCGTTGGTCGATCTACTGTCCTACGATTTCAGATTTCGATTTCGGTTGTTGTATGTTTTTTTTTTGAATTATTTATATTAAAAAAATAATTTCCAGCAGTTAAAAATTAATTTAAAAATGATTAAAAATGCTATAAAATAGGGAAAAATAAGGAAAAATGTTCTGATCGCATTTAAATATGAGAAAAATTTTGAAATGTAATTTCTGCTGTGTTCAAGTTTGTAAGGTTATTGAAGTTTGTGTTTTCTATGAAACAGTGTTTGGAAATTATGTCGAGACCAAGTTCTGGGGCAGGCGATGGGGGCGACGGTACCGGTCCCGAGCTGACCCTGCATGGCAGTATGGGACTGCCCTTCAGGGTGATAGGAAGAAAACCCAGTGTAATTTTTGTGGGAAGGAGCTTCAGTCTGGCGGCATCACAAGACTGAAGCAACACTTGAGTGGATTAGACAAAGATGTTTTCAAATGGCTGCAGTGTCCTATGGAGGTATCTGAGGCCATAGGTGAACAGTTGAGGGGAGGGAGGCAGAGGAGGGTAGAATTGAAAGAGAAAAACAACATTTTGAGGAGGCAGTTCGAGGCACCATACTAGAATCCAGTGAGGAACATGAGGCAGAGGGATGAGATGTAGAAGATATGACAGAGGCAGAGGCAAGACAGATGCGTCATGCGGCAATGACTAGTAGAGAAACCCTTAGATCAGATGCAGAAAGGAGACGGATAAGAGTAGGTACATTTGGAGCAGGTGGCAGTGGTAGTGGATTTGCTGAGCCTGAGCCACAGAGACGGAGCAAAGGGATTGGTTTTTGGTTTTCTAGATCACGAAGTAGAAGGGAAGAACCTGTGCCTCAACCATGGGGATGGGATGATTATGTTCAAGTTCTAGAGCAAGATCCCGGAGTCTTTACGAAGCAAGGTAGTAAGCAAAAAAAATAAAAATAAAGGCAATGTTTAGGGGAAAGAATAGGGAGTCAGTAGGGTATTCTTACTCTAAGTGGTTGTTTTATCATGGCATCCCAGCAAACGCCACCACAGACCCTTTCTTTCAGAGCATGTTAAATGCAGTTGCTGAGGCAGGTACATGGATTAGAGGGCCAAATCAATATGAACTAATGACTCATTACTTGCCTCAACATAAAAAGGAATTACAAGACTGGATTCTAGGCCAGAAGAAGAATTGGGAAGATTTAGGAGTAACTATTATGTGTGATGGTTGGACTGGTCCTACCAGAAAGTCCATCATCAACTTCATGGTTTACTGTGATGGGAGTATGGTGCTCCTTAGGTCTGTTGATGCATCAACTGAAGTAAAAGATGCAGATTATATTTATGGGTTGTTGCAAGAGGTGGTGGTTGAGGTGGGAGCTTAGACGTTATTCAGATTGTGACGAACAACGGTAGCAATTTTAAGAAGGCAGGGGAGATGTTAATGAACAATGCCGACTACAATCTCTTCTGGACTCCATGTGCTGCCCATTGTATTGATTTGATGTTGAAGGACATGGGCAAGATAAGTAAAGTCAAGAGAGTGGTTGAGCAAGCAAGACAAGTAACCACTTTCATCTACAACCATGGTTATTCTTTGAACATGCTCAGGGAGAGATGTGGAGGGGACTTGGTCAGACCAGGCGTCACCAGATTCGCTACGAACTTCATAGCATTGAAGAGCTTTGAGCAAAGATGGCTGGACTCAGATCGATATTTCCATCTGAGGATTGGTTTTCGTAGAGACAATCAGCTACCCCCCAGGGAGTGGAAGCATAAAGTACCATCGCTTCAGACGAATTTTGACAAAATGTAAAGGTGGTAGTCAGGGTGTTGCATCCTGTAGTACAGGTGTTGAGATTGGTAGATACTAAGCGAAAACCTACCATGCCACTTCTTTATGCTGCTGTGGACGCATTGAAAGTACGTGTTAAAGCTTTGATACCAAGTGGCTATAAGAATTACATAAAGGTCATCAATGACCGATGGGAAAGCCAACTCATGCATCCATTGCATAAGACTGGTGAGTAAATTTAATGATGTATTTACTTTAAAATTACTTATGTACCAATATAATTTTTATTTGCTTGAACCATGTGTCTACTGTCAAATATTTCAGCATACTATTTGAACCCCAAGTACCAGTATACGCATGTACTTGGGGCGAACGCAGAACTCATTGAGGCAGTGAAGCTAGTGGTTGCAAAGTTGGAGCCAGATCCTTAAGCACAGGCATTGGCAAACCTAAAGGTGAGTTGTGTGCTTCAATTACTGGAAATATGATCGTCGTGACACTAATTGTACTGGTTACTGCTATTGCTAGTGCAGTAAAACTATATATTGTAATTGCAAATATTTATAAGTTTTCGATTATGTGTAGATTAAAATCTTCAGGGAAGCCCGTGAGAGTTTTGGGTTCCCCGCTGCAGTAGCTGGACATGACAAAAGTGATCCGTGTATGTATTACGTTTAAATGATATACGAAATTACATTATCTTATGTTTTATGTATTAAATTTAAATGACATATGAAATTAAAATATGTTATTGTTCTTATGCAGCTGAATGGTGGGTGTTGTATGGTAAAGATGCACCTGCTCTAAAGAAGATAGCAAGTAGAGTGTTAGCTCAGACATGCTCTGCATCTGGCTGTGAGCGAAACTGGAGTACTTTCAACCTCATTCATTCAAAGAGGCGGAATCGACTTGGCTCCCAACGGCTAAATGACTTGGTCTTTGTGCATTATAACATGAGGCTGAGGGTGCAAAACATGTTCCATGATAAGGAGGATGATACCCCGCTCGAGCTCCCCAACATCTTCCAGCTTGACTCTGAAGAGGAAGATCCATTAGTAGAGTGGGTGCGGGACAGAGGAGTACTAGTGATGGACGAGCCCGGGGGGATGCCTAACTCCCATTTGGCCAGCCATTTGGATACTGATGTCAACGAGTTTTTAGCCTCGAAAGAGGGTCGAGTCCATACACGGTCACCCGTGCCGTTTGACCCTCTTGTTGGCACTGATACAGATGATCCTGAGTGGAGTTGGAGTGGTAGTGGAGCTAGTGGTAGTGATCATGGGGGTGGGCGTGGAGACCCAGGTGGAGGTCGAGCCACTGTTGTCAATATTGGGGCTGATCCAGAGCCACGGGCATCACCCGTTAGATACACTGGGGAGAGCTAGTACACTCATACAATACAGGATGATGACCATGGTGCACGTGCGCCATCCTCATCACGTAGACCAACTTCGTATTCGTGTAGGCCTCGGCATCATTCCCATTCTCAACATGATGAAGATGCTGATTGCAGTAGCACGATGGACGTCGACGTTGATAGCCTCTCTACTAGCTTACGAGGATTGAGTGTGGAGGAGAATAGCAGTTATTGCAGTGGACAGGAGCAGTGGAATTTTCCTGGATATAGCATTGGTTCAGCATACATCTTAAATGATTATGTTGATATCAACTTCGTCCCCTATCCCACTGCGACTGCATATGGTTCTTCCTTCGACGATGGTTCAGATGCAGGAGCACAGACATGGAGTCAGAGTGGATCAACCAACTTCTATTCCGTTCCTTCAGTACTTCCGCAAGAGTCTACGCACCAGAGTACTACTTTAGAAGTTTTTCCATTCTTCCCAAAGATAGGTATCCTTCGGACAGCTTTTGATGTTCAATTTATGAATCATGTGCAAGACTATCAGAACTACTTTGCATCAAGAATGTCATGGGAAGATTATGTTGTTCAATTGGAAGACAATTTGCGTCGACAACTTTCCCAGATGTATAATGATAGTAGGATGGATCATCCACGACACTCTACGTATTACTAGACATTGTATCTGTATGAGGATTGTGGAATTGTGGACTATGGGCACAGGGGGACTATGGGATCATTCAATATTGAATATTTGAACTATGATGTAATGATTTATAATGAAGTGTTATTTTGTTTCTCTTTCCCCTAATGCATTATGTTATTGTCTCATTTGCCATATTTAATTGAATATAATAGTTAATATTAACCTAAATTTACAACAGACTTCAGCCTTGACTGTCAAAACATGGGTGTAAACCCAAACAACCACAAAGAGTCATTATTTTTATAATTTTATACTCTAAATGTGTTTATGTATGTAAAAATGAGGTTCCGCTGAAGTTGGAGACCTAAAAAATGCATTTTGGCCACAAGGCTGTTTCGGACAAAATACACTATCTCGGCGAGATCTCGCCGCCGAGATCTCGGTTTCGGATGAGGCCGAGACTCCTCCGAAACTCGAGATTTTAAACCTTGGTATCAACCATCACTGAGCCTCCCCACCCCAATCAGTGTCCTTGTTAACGGGTCCTGAAAAACACAGAAGGATGGAAAGAATATGACTGCACAATTAAGGGAAGTCATTATCTGGCTTACTGAAAGCAAATTCAAAGAAAAAGTTGGAACACATAAAAACATTATGTAATTCTATGGTAGGAGAGAACATGAACCAGAGTGGGTAATAGGCAAATTGGTGCAGTTAGCGTAATCGATATTGCTAGTTTCTAGTTTTATTTATTATTTTTAGTTTTATTTGTGATCGGTATTGCCTTGTTTATTTGTAACCAACATGCTTTGACTTAGTCAAAACATTGTGGGCTAGTTTCTAGGACTAGGATTCCTATTAGTATTTTGACTTCTATTTAGACTAGGAATTTACTTTATTGTTTATTGTTTTCGGTTTTCAGCTAGGACTTTGGCTTGTAGAGTCCTAGTGCTAGCTAGTAGTTATTTCCTATTTTTTTTATAAATATAACAACTACAAGGAGGAGCACCTACCGATTTGCTCTCTCTTTTTCTGCTATGCGCACTCCTATTTCATTGTTGGTTTGTTAGTTAGTTCTTTTCCTAATATGGTATCAGAGCCTATCGATTAACCCTTTTATTTTTTTTTTCTGGTTTTGAGAGTCTCCTAAAGATCTTGTCTAACTGGTTGCAGCAACCTATGCTGCCTATTGATACTATGATTTGTTGCTACTATTAAGGTACTACTAGCATCCCTTCTGAAATTTTTTTTCTGCTCTTTTTTTTTTTTTTCTGTGCCTATTACCTACCATAACCTTAATCTGATCTAATTCCAGTTTTTGCCATTTTTGGGCTTTTTTTTTTGGGTTGCAAGTTTTTTTATATTTTTAACTACTACTAACTACTCACCTACTACCAACTACTACTACCTTTTGCTCCTACCTATTGCTTCCCCTACTACTATTATTACTACTACACCTACTACTACTACTACAACTACTACTACCTTTTTTTCTCCTACCTATTGCCACTACTACTGCCCTTTCTACTACTACCCCTACTGTCCTTTTTTTAATCAATGGCTGTTTTTACATCTACACCAGTCCAAGGTATTCATACTCCAGTGTAGATTACTACCATCAAACTGAATGGTATTTCTAATTAGCTATTATGGGCTCAAGCCGTCAAAGCCTTCATTCGCTCTCAAGGTAAATTTAAATATATTATTGAAGATCCGCCATCTATTGATTCTAAATCATCTGCTGATATTGCTGCCCATGATGAATGGATGTGTGAATCTTCCATTCTCCAAATTTGGCCGTGAAATAGTATTGATCCTACTATTGCTTCCAATGTTATGTTTCATAGCACCACCAAGGATATATGAGAAGATTTACAAGAGACCTACGGTCAAGAAAAGATTATATCGCGTCTTTATGATTTATATGAGCAGCTGTTTTCCTTTTCACAAGGTGACCGCTCGTTTACTGAGTTCTACAGCCATTACAAGGGCATCATTGAAGACTTATAGGTCTATCAACCTTTGATTATCAATCTTGAACTATAGAAGGCACAACGCAGTGAGTTCTTTGTAGCTAAATTTATAGTTGGTTTCCATCCTGACTACCACTATGTTAAAGGGCAACTTTTGACAGGGGAAAAGGTTCTTACTCTTCCAAAGGTTTTTTCCTGTCTTCTACCCTTGGTTCCTACTTCTAAAGGTGACAATTTTGTTGCTCCCCTGATTCATTTGCTCTATATGTTGGCCGTGGCTGTAGCTTCCCCTCTGGTAGGGGTCGTGGTTGTGGCTCTAGTAGTTCCTTTATTGACAAGTCTTCTCGCTATTGCACCTTCTGTGGGAAGACTAATAATTATGTTGATACTTGTTGGGCTAAACGTGGGCGCTCTGAATGGGCTGATTCCTTGGTTGACTCAGCTCATGCTGGCTCTGCTGATCTTGATCCGGAACCTACTGACACACTATCTGCACCTATTCCAGCTCCTACACTTGCGTCATCAGCATCGACTTTAGGCACTCCATTTCGTGAATTTGACTAATTACTTCGCCACATTCAACTACTTGAAAAAGCCGGTTCTTCTTCCAGCGCTACCTTAGCCGTCGCCGCACCTCTAGACCAAAGTCAAGATTGGTGGGGGGCTTAACTCTTTTCAAGCTGCAACATTCACATCCCCATGCTCTAGCTTGAGGGGAGATGTTAGCGTAATCGATATTGCTAGTTTCTAGTTTTATTTATTATTTTTAGTTTAATTTGTGATCGGACTTGCCAAGTTTATTTGTTACCAACATTGCTTTGACTTAGTCAAAACAATGTGGGCTAGTTTTTAGGACTAGGATTCCTATTAATATTTGGACTTCTATTTATACTAGGAGTTTACTTTATTGTTTATTGTTTTCTGTTTTCAGCTACATTTTTGGCTCGTAGAGTCCTAGATGCTAGCTAGTAGTTATTTCCTATTTTCTATAAATATAACTACTACAAGGAGGAGCACCTACCGATCTTCTCTCTCTCTCTCTCTCTCTCTCTCTCTTTCGGTTATACACACTCCTCCTAGTTCATTGCTGGTTTGTTAGTTAATTTCTTTTCCTTACAGGAGCCATTAGGAAGACAAACATGTTGTTGGTGCGATGAATTGGCTGCAACCATAGACGGCTGTTGGTGAGGTGTGAAATGGTGTGAAGCACCTGAATCTATTACCCATGAGGAATTTGAGAGATGGGAGAAACAAGAAAATCTACCTGCAAAATTAAAATTTGCAGAAGTAGGGGACTGTTCAGTGTTCAAAAAGGATAGGAGCTGATGATATTGTTCCTGGGTGAGAGGAGGTAGAGGCTGTCCATGTGATGTTGAAGATGTTTGAGGTGGTCCACTACTGTCGGCAGAGACTGGGTCGGTGGAAGGTGTACCACAAATGTTTGCTGATTTAGTGCCATGTCCTTGGTATGATCGAGCCTTTCACAATGCTCACGATATAGTCAGCAACATGGTGGACCCTCGGAGGATCATAGAGCAGTGTCGGACTGAAAATTGTTGGCAAAACGATTCTGAGAAGAAAACTTATTTGGCCAAAATTATTATTTGGCCGATTCTGGTATGCTTGAAATGCTGCTGTGGAGTCTGATATGGAGTTTGCTGGCAGTGATTTGTGGTGTTCCTCTTGGAGGATTTGAGAACGAAAATTGTTGTGAATAAGTCGTTTAACCCCATGATGCACTGTAAGACCTTCTCAGTTTGAATACTGTCATGAAAGAGTTTGAAAGGACCGCAAGTACAAGGAAGAATTGAGGTATATGAACCTAGTTCGTCCCAGAGTACCTTTAAAGAAGAATTGAGGTATATGAACCTAGTTCATCCAGAGTACCTTTAAAGCCGAGAAATATCCTGAAACGGATAACCAATCTTGTTGAAGCATAGAGATGTTGCATTTCAGCTCGTAGATTTGTGGACCATTGCCTTGTGAGAACCTTTCTTTAAGATCCACCCATAAATCCCTTGCAGATTCAGTGTATATAACACTCATGTGGAGATCCTTAATCATGCTATTGTATAGCCATGACATTACCATCAGATCATTCTGTTCCCAAGCTTGGGCCAAGCCTGTGAGTTGTTTAAGTAGGTTGGGCCAAGTTTGGTTGATCTTTTGGAGTACAAGTTGCAGAGGCATCTTCCATTCATATCGATTTGGGTTTTTCTGCACCATATTTAGATCTGCCCCTTCTTCGATTCGGAATTCCCTGCAAATCCTTGAGGCCTTTAGTGTTTATACCCTACCCTTACCCTTTATCGCTAGGAAAGCCTAATCCGGTAGGGCCGGACGGCTTTGTTTGCCCCAACTTGGCGAATCACATCCTGGGTCCGGGTTCGGAACCAGAAGTGGTATTTGGTGTAATACTACAGCAGACGGGCCCGCCACCTGAGAATTAGAGCAAGAAGCACTCTCCCGCTCTCAAGCGGTAAGTGGTTGAGTGGGGTGAGGAACTTTGGCCAGAAGTGCAGTAGGTTTTGGGAGGGTGCCATCAACAAAACAGAATTTATTTTTCGCTCTTAAAGTGATTCGCATCGCTCGTTTCCAGGTACCGTAGTTATTGCCATCAAGTAGTTGCGTCACAAGTATGTGACCTGGATTATCGGACGGAAAGATTTGATATGGAGACCTAACAGAAGGCAAATCTCCGATGCTCTGTCTAGGAGTTGTTGTCAAATGCCATGGAACAACAAACAAGAAATGACAGAGACACCAATAACAAGAAATTGAAGTAGATTGCTGGAAATCAAAGAAACAAGAACTGAAAAAGACCAATATATCTTGGATTACAGGGACGAACCCATAGAAAAGAAGAACTGAGATATTACAGAGGAAAAATTTCAAGATATGACCTACTTGAAATGACTGAAAAAAAAAACACTCGAATGTCGAATGAAGAAAACAAAGGAGCACGAATTGAAGCAGTGAAGAACAAGATCTACGAAGAACCAGTACCTGATTTACAGGAATTGGGAATTCTCCAAAGCTCTGATACCATGTGAATTTTGTATTTCATTGATAAAAGTAAAGTAACTAAAGTGATTACAGAGACGGCTTTTATATACTATACCTTAATTCAAGCATGATATTAAAACCAATATATTGTGAAAGAACTATCTAGACCGATATTGACTGTCAACATAGCTGCCATGTCAGCTATGTTATTTACACTGTGTAATACATCATAAATATAAATTGTTAGTTTTAATTCCAATATGTATCATTAAATAGAAGTAATAATTAATTGGGTTAGTCTCCCCCTCCCCTCCAATGCACACGCATGACACACCAACCACCTTTCTTTTGGCTTAACTGAAGTATGGATGGTCTTTTTAGTATGAATGAATGTATGTTTTGGACTGAGCTTTAGTTATGAGGCCTTGAGAGCATTGTTCAATCAGACTACCTATTTTTGCAGAAGAGCTTCTCTTTTGATATTGAAGGTTTTTGCTTAATATAGATATATCCTTTTTATGGAATTGTTTTGGTAAATACTTTTTAAGGAACTTGATATGAAATTTTTGTGTGTTCCCTACAACCTTTAGCTGGAATTCCTTCTAGTCCACTTTCTCTACCTCCTGTATTGGCTGGATTGTTCAACTCACATCTAGTAAATACATCCAATGTTCTGTTTTCTTATTTTCGAAGGAACCTGTCATATTAAACATTGACATATTTCCTTTAACTTGAATTTGTTCTTACTTACTTTCTCCTTTGTTCTTACATACTTTCTCTACCTCCTGATAAACCAGAAGTGCTTAGCTGTATTGCTATTGTAGATTTTGTTTGTTACCTGTCAGATTTCATTTGTCTTATTCTAAATTAGTACTTTCCTTTCCACCTCAGTTCTTGTCCATAATTTCTTTTGAATATACACAAAACCATTGTTTCACCAAACAGTGGCGTTACTCTTAACTGTTTATCAAATTGACCTTGTGAAGTTCTGGAAGTAAGCCTAAATGGGTCATGGAAAACAGATCATAATTTCTGTATGATCTGTTTATCTCTGGCTGCTAATGCAAATTTCTATTTTCTTTTTAATTGATAATGTATTTAGCAATGAGATTCCCCAATATCATGCTAAGAATAGCTAGGATTTCTAGAAGAAGATGCCATTCGTTTGATGAGAAATAAAAAGGAATATCGAAAATTCGAGTGGCTAAAACTGAAGCAGCTACTTTCAAAGTAACAGAAAGAAAAGCAATGGCTGGAGTGGGAGAGTCAGAGTCGAAAAGAGGATTCCTCACTTCTTTCTCTCATTCAAAACCGTGCATGAGACTTTCATCTCGCACGAACCTAAATGGGTCATGGAAAACAGATCATAATTTCTGTATGATCTGTTTATCTCTGGCTGCTAATGCAAATTTCTATTTTCTTTTTAATTGATAATGTATTTTTCTGGAAGAGACTCAATCAGAACCGAAGAGTCGCTATCTGTTAAGATCTTTCCTGAACTTAAGCTCCTAATAACAGAAATCCCATCTCTACAAACATCTACTTTAGTTTATGAGGTTTGAATTTGAGTGTTCTTTTTGCTTCTATGAAGGTATCTGAAGGGTCCCTGATAACAATGGTGTGGCAAGCTTTTCGAAGTGATCAACTTAACTCATCAATACTGTGCTGATATTGCCATGTTCAATTGATCTGGCTCTCACATGTAAAGAGTCTCTTGGGATAGATAGGAGTGGCTTTGCTTCCAGCTAGGATTCTTTCCTGTATGATCAAGATCTTTTTGAATTTTTTTTTTGTTGAATTCTTGATTTTTAGCTCACATAGGATTTTTTTTTCCCTTTTTGCTAAATGAAAATTCGTACTTTGTTTTCACTGATTTTATAAACAAAAACAATTCAATGGCCCTTCGAATTGTGATATTCTCAAAGATAAGGGGTGTCAGATCATGTTAAGGCTGAATGAGGGCATTCAAACAAAGAATGACCAATAGTCTTCCCATTCGCATCCAAATAGTTGTGCTCGGATGTAGGGGATCCCTTCTTTTTAGTAGCCTACCATCTACCGGAAGGGCATTCATTATTCAGCATTTTAAGAAAATATTTTAAAAGCATCTAAATTCCAGTTGAGGAGAATGGTTCAGCTTTGAACTCTTGTTTCAAATAAAACTCTACACATACTATTCACATGTTGAGCTGGCATCTGATCTTCATTTTCACATACACTAAGGGGATGATAGTATTTTCTGTTTAGATGAATGCAGGGCAGAATATTTCCAGTTCTTTGCTTCTTTATTTTTTATTTTTTTAATGAAATTTGCAGCCCAAATGACAAGAAGGCACTAATCTTCAGTGTACTTAAGCTTAATCCTTGGAGCCTCTGTTTATTTGTGATGATTCACTGTAAAGATGCTCAAATTTTTGAATAAAGCAGCTATAGGGGACCTGAGATTAACAACATTTCTTTAAGCAGGGGCAATGTAGGTTGTTGAGAGCGAAGATTTCAACCTTAATTTAAGTGGATTTGGCAAGTAAGGCGTGGACTCATGGTAAATCTTTCTTATGGAATTTTGAATTGACATTTATTTCCTTCTATTGTGCTTTTGATTGTTGTTTAAGAGACATCAGTATGGCATATGATACCTATATACTTCTTTGGTTGCTCTTAAATAAGTGTGAGCTTTCGTGTGTTTTGTTGGCCTGATTCTTTTTCAAGCTATGTCCTTTTTAGTGTATTTGGAGTTTCATTTTCTTTATTGAGTAGGTGTTCTTTGTGGGCCTCCTTTAATTGGGCTTGGCCTTGTTGGGTATGTGTTGACTGTTGGTCCGCTTGTTTTTTGTTTTGATTCTTATCTTTTGATGGTTTGCTTGTTGTTTTCGTTTGTGGTTGTTGTCCCTGTTGTGTTGGGTGTGGTTCTCCTTGGAGGGTTTGTAATCCTTTCCCATTCTCTTTTCTCCTTTTTTCTTGAGCAATAAATGATTCAAATATATAAAAAAAAAATAATAAAAAAACAATAAAAAAACAAACTTCTTGATGGCTCTGAAAGCTTAGGATGGCCTGGCCTCTTGAGACCCAAGGTTCTGACGAGTTTGCAATATTCATTGAAGTCATTTTGCTGTACAAAGGTCAGCCTCCACTTCACCACCTCTTCAACGTGTCCTATTAGCTTGTCTCCCTGTGAGTAGTTAGCCATGGACATCCTTTCCTCTCGCTGTTCATTGTAGTCCGGGTAGTTTAACACATTTGTAAATCCAATTGAGTTTATTTGAGTTATCATATAGTTTATTATTGAGTTTGTCGTATATGTTTTTTCACCACTGATTTATTTATATAAGCAACGATTATTTGTCACTTGGTATCCATCTTGACTTGCTATAATGACTACTGTAGGTGATCCATATCATAGAAAACCCGGCACTAATCTCAATGATCAAGTGTGTTTTCTTTTTTCTTTTCTTTTTTCGGTGGTAAAACAATGGTCAAGTTTCAGTTCAAAACAAATAGGAGAAGAATATCTCGCAAATGAGTTAAAGGCAACAAAAATTACATAAATAGCCGTAGGTACCATTACTGACAGTCTTATTAGTCAATGGAACATTAAATTAACCTTTTAACCAAACCCTTGAATTCAAGCTAAAATTTGACTGGTTTGAATGTGTGATGTCTTCTTTCACATGGACCCACAACCACGCATACTTGCATGCCATGTGGCTAGTGATTGACAAATCTAAATGTTACCACTCGATCACCGTGGACCAAGTATTTTGTCAAACAGAAGGAACGTCTTAAGACTAATAGGAGTACCTGGAGTTGATCAGCAAGGAAAACAGTGAACGCATCTTGGAGGGGGAGGAATTTCATGAGTTGCAAGCCCGGGACCTGATCATGTGATCTTGTAGCAGTACAGTTATGGCCCCTGGATCATTCTGTGGTAAGTGGTAACAAACCCAGCACCAGTTCTGGCTGTGAGCACTCGAGATAAAAAATTTCATCCTGTATTCAGCTCCCAGCTCTTCATACCCACCAAGAATTTCAAGGAAGATCTCATTCTCTAGTACCAAATTCTCAGAAAATATTTACAGCGGTTCTTTATACAACCCCACCACCTTCTTGCCTTCTTGGCTTCTCCCCATACACGCTGATAACAGTCCTGTCATTAGTATTATTATGAGATAAGGTAAGGGGGGAGAGAGAGAGAGAGAGAGAGGCTTCTGAGTTCAGGGATATGGAATAGCCAACTCAGCCCCCGCCCACCGAGTCTTTCCAATTAATAATTGGGCTCAAGGGGATTCAGCCTGCGAACCATTTTTCTAACTGGGCTGGATTTGGGTTTATGGTCTTTAGTTGACGGGCTGTTACAACATGTCTAACTCACCTGATTAGGCCTGATTAAGCCACAAAGGCTATATCCATCCAATTGAATATTTTTAGGAATTTAAAATTTAATATATTCTCAAGCAGATTGGTTGGTCCATGCCTGTCAAAAATAGCCCGAAATGGTCCAAACCCTGAACTTACTCATCCAGTTTTAGGCCAGCCCGAGCCTATCCAACCTGGCCTTTTCACCCCCTCTAACGAGGAGGACAAATCATGAAAGGACACGTTTGTCAATATGCAAAAAGCTTCCCAGGCCTTCTTCGTGCTCCTCTGTTCCATTTTCTTTTCAGACTCTCGGACGTTCTTTCTCGAATCTTTGCTTTCGTTCAATCTTAAAGTCACCAAAATGATTCTCTTCTGAAAGCCATAGCAGGTAGAGGGCTTTGGATTCCTCGATATAAACTGTTGAATTGACAAAAAAAAACTCCCTTTGATGATTTTGTCCTTTGGTGACAGATGTAGAGATACTGGGAAAAGATTGTCGGGCGTCCGGCACACATTGCGGTCCAAATGGTCTCCGGCGGACCGGATTTAAAGGACACGCCCCATGTATTGGGTATGCGTGTCCTTTTAATCTATTGGGGGCCGTGGGCCCGATTGAAATCCGGCCCTTGACCGAGACGATCCAAGTCCGAGATACTGTACAGGGTTGTCAGACGTCCGACACACATTGGTTGCTCCATAGTTTCTAAAACCAAACAGAAAATAGGGCAACTCCAGTTTTCATCATTTTGTTTTAACTGATCAAACCGTAGTCGGTGGAAGGGTTAAAGTAAAACTCACCTACCCCGTCTCTGACGGGGACAGTAATGGTTAGACTAACCCATACACATATGCTACACGTATGAGGACTTTAAACCATATAATGAGTTAGCTAGCCTACACGCATGTGCACACACCTCTACATGGAAAGGAGTTCTGTCGAGTTTTCAACTCAAAAGTTCGAACTAGTAAGTGGAGGGACTCTTCATATATAAGACCACAGGATTTCAATCTCATTAGCAATGTGAGACTATTCCCAATACTCCCCTCACATGTAACCCCACCGTTAGGTGGTGTATATGTGATAGTATATGTGACAATACATGACATTTTTTTAGGTGACTGGTCCCTCTTCTTGGGTGATTGATCCCTCTTTGGGTGACCATAATCCCTCTTCTGTGCATCTGACGTCCCTCTTTCGGTGACTTGGCCTCTTTTTTTAGGGTTATTATGAGAGAGAATCTGGAGCTCTGATACCATGTCAAGTTTTCAACTCAAAAGTTCGAACTAGTAAGTAGAGGGACTCTCCATATATAAGATCACAGGATTCCAATCTTATTAGCAGTGTGAGACTATTCCCAATAAGTTTGTCTCTAGTGCAGTTTCTCTAGTTGTGATTCAACTGTGGGAATTATTATGTACACATACTGATGTATTAGTATACATATTAAATGATTCTAGTCGTTGAATCACTCACAGGACCAATTGTATAACTTAAGATGAACCGAACCCCTACCCAAAATAATAATAATTAATAATAATAATAATAATAATAATAATGAAAGATTTGATCCTATCCAAGTGAATAGGAATTGGAACGATAAACTGGAGAGATCCAAACCCTAAACTATGGTCGTTAGCCTCCAAGTTGTTAAATGTGAACTCTACCTGCATGTGCTTTGTGGAAGACAATGTTCTACCAGATAATTATGCCACGTGAAAAAAAAAGTTGGAAAATTAATGCGCATGTAGTGCCACGTGATTATATTATAACACGTGTTGATTCCGTGACTCACAATCCACTGACTCTTCCAATCACATCCCTGCTGTGGACTTCACGTTGGATAGTTGCAAACAGATATTTAAACTCAGGTGGGTTTGTGTCTATCTCCTTTGTCTGTTGTTTAGGCAACATTTGGAGTTGATGGCCAGTTATCTCCTTTTCATAGGAGCCTAACTCTCGAAAGTTTTAGTTTTCATCATAGCTAATCTCTTCCATGTCCCATGTCTCGTGTCCCCCATTTTACCAATTAACGATGTTGCTAAGGAATATTGATGCCCACGTTCCTATTTGTAAGTGATGCTGTACCTAACTGTTTGGTTCTATCTTCTTTTTGTTTATACAATTTTGACATTTTTTAAAAATGGATTCATCTGAATGTAACAAGAATTGTTACAATATGAAGTTGAAACGGATTCTTTTTAATACACACTCATTGAGTCATTATGAAATTTGAAAGACAGGTATAATATTTCATTTAGGAACTAATGCAACTCTAACAATAAAATGAGGTGCTTACAATGAGTAGGAAAATCCTTTTTAAATGCCCATAACTATCTCGTCGTTAATTACATGGGCTTAAATTTTGTAAACGTGTAGACTCTAAGCTGCTCTTATATCAAGTGTCAATCCCATCTAAGCGTCACATGGTGGAAATATAAAAAAATGCACAATAGTCGTTAGAATACCTATCGTTAGATATGTTAGGAATGAAAGCGCAAACGAGAGAGAAAACAAAGATTGAAGAAACACATAATACGAGGATTTACCATAGTTCAGAACCCAATGCCGAATGCTTACTTCCACCCAGAAAATCAAAGAATTTCTTTATTCATCAAGAAAACTCTAAAGCTCTCTCCACCTCATAAAGTGTTTCCCTTTGTTCTCCCTTACCTAGGATTTTCCCCATAAAGACAATATATAGGTTTTCTAGAAACTCTAATTCTACACAATTACAAATTGACTATTGTACGTGTAATGAACCCAACCCAAATACAAGTACAATTCTAATAACTGTGTAGACCTTACAGAATAAAAGACAAACTCAGAAAAATATGCATTGACATACATGGAGATGCATTTCAATAGACGGGAAGCTATTTAATTGAATTGCTTTAAAATTTGATAAATTTACAAGACACAACCCAAAAAGATATGCGTTGACATACATGGAGATGCATTTTAGTAGATCGGAGGCTATTTAATTGAATTGCTTTAAAATTTGATAAATTCCTAATCCAGACTATGAATTCTCTATCCAAAGGTAAGAATAGTCAGATCATATCTATTTTACGTAACAACCTACTACAGTTGGGTAGGATTTATTTTTCCCAAAATTTTTGTTTCTCTTTTCGGAAAAAAAAAAAGAAAAAAAAAAGAAAGGAAAAAGTAGCATTAAATGTGCTTCCAATTTTCAATAGCTTCTTATAAGCTCTTACTAATGGCTTATAATTAGTATTAAAGTTGCATTGTGATTTTTTTAATTTAAAATATTATTTTAAAAACAATAATATGAAGAAAATTATCTAAATTTTTAATTCATAAATCAAATAAAAGAATCGATCAATTGAATGAAAAAATTATTAAAAAAAACTTTAATATTCAAAATGGAGAAAGAAATTAAAAATTGCATGGCATCCTGAACAAAAGTCACATCTGCCATAGATTTCAGAAAAAAATGTCTTCTTATGTACAAAATTTGACAACCATTCCAGGGATGTTGAGGGGCTATCCTTATTTCAAATTTGACCGTTTCCATATGGATCACAGGATCAGGAAGAATTATAGATTATGATCTAGTAACAAAAGGCCTATTTGATAATAATATTAATCGCTGTTGCAACAAAATGCATGGGATGTAACGTTAACGAATGGGTGTGATGCTATTAACCAAACATTTCTTTTTGAATTTGTTTTGGAACTCACAAATTAGACTACATATTAAGAGAGAGAGAGAGAGAGAGAGAGAGAGAGCAAGAAACTGACGAAAAAAAAAACCATCCCTAATGTCATATCCGTCTCTAAAGCTATTAGGAATGGAATATAAATCGTCCCTTAATTTCTGTTCCTAGTATTAAGGATGGAAAATACATGTTTATTGGAATAAATTTATTAGGAACGGAAATATAAGTAACTACAAGTCTATGGAGAATTAAAAGAAAAAAGAAGTGAAAATTTTAAAATTAAAAAAAAAAACTTTTGTAATTATTAATTCACATACTATCAAATGACTATAATTAATTATAAATCATTTTATATTTGATTATTAACTTACATTTTTTTTTTTTGAGAAAATATTAACTTACATTTTACATCTAAATCCTTTTGCATCCTTGGGTTTCACACATTCTACTGAATAAAACTCTCTTAATAAAAAAAATAAAAATAAATAAATAAATTAAAAAAAAAACCTTGCATTTGAAAAACAAAATAAAAATTATATCTAAAAAGTATCATTATATTAAGAAATGATAGACAATAGTTACAAAAATTTCCTTTGAAATTTTCACAATTTTCCTTTAATTGCCCTTATGGCAATCAAACTAAGTAGGTGGATCCGTCCTAATAAACTGAAGTACTACGGAAAAAGACGTAACTAAAAATGAAAACTCCTAATTAACTTTCCCAACAGTACTGAAGCATCTAAAGGTGGATCCTAATTTTTTTTTTTTTTGGTAGAAGATCCTAATTAAACTTTTTAGTCTAGTATTTTTTAAAGTGTTGATTTGACATGTAAGAAGAAAGGATGAAAATTCTTTTAACTGACACCCTTGGACTCTAAGCTTACCAAAAGTTTACAAAGACAACACAAGTTATAGCAACTAAATAAGTATATCATCTCACACACACATATATGTATGTATATATTAAAAAAAATAAAATTATATCGTCTCTTCTAGTTTTATTTAATAGGGATCAGTCATCATCTTCATTAGTGATGGCGGCATCATCTCCATTGAATCAGCTATTCATGATGAATCTAGACGTCACGATGGCCTTCCCCTTCAGACCCACGGTTTTGATGATCTTGCGGTATTCATTGAAGGTCATTTCAGTGTACAAGGGAGAGCAGTCACGCTTCTTCACCACCTCTTCAAGAGGCCCTATCATCTTGTTTCCCTCTGGGTATATGAAGATCACTATTGACATCCTTTCCTTCTCGCTATTCACGATAGTACGATGGTTCACGCTCTCGTAGATCCCATTTGAGAGTATCTGAGTCATCCAAATTATTTTATGGTTAGGTTTGTTTTATAACCTAAAGCTATCTCTTTTGATTTTAAGAGACTTCCAACTTTTTAAACCACTGTTGGTGCTTGTTTCAAGCTGAAATTTAATCAATTAGGTTGTATGAGGTCGCATAGCTATCACACATGGACCCATCCACGCACTGCACTGACCCACCCATGTATCTATGTCATGACTTGTTACATCAGCCTACCATGGATGTGTTCGTGAGACGGAGGTCCCTAAACCGATCTCAACGAATGGTATTTTTGTAATTTCATAGAACTTTAACTCAAATTCGATGACCTTGATCCACACAAATCCATTAATGCATGCCAAGTGGAAAGTGACGATGAATTTAAAAGGTTGTTACCTCGAGATGGTCAGCAATGAGAACAGTGAGTGCATCTTGAAGGGGAGGAACGGAGATCCAGACACCATCCTTGTAGAGTTGCAATCCTGAGACCTGATCTTGTAGCAATACAGTCATGGCTCCCGGATCAGTGTGTGGAGACAAACCCAGTGCAAGTTCTGGCTGTGGGCACTTGGGATAAAAGTTCATCCTATAGCCAGCTCCCAGATTTTCATCTCCACCAAGACTCTCAAGCAATGTCTCCTTCTTCTCTAGTCCCAAGTCCTCAGAGAATATTGACAGCAATGCTTTAGACAGACCCATCACCTTCTCCCCATATTCACTGATAACAGTCCTGCCCAAGGTAAGATGGTCGAGGTCAGGAGGATTAAAATACGAATGTATCACACTGCCAAGGTATCAGCTCTGGTATAATAATGCCCTCATGAAGCGAGGGGCCCATGCATTATGTATCAAGTGAATCATGAGTAGGGGTGCAAGTTTTATCCTGACAATTCGAACTCATCTAAGCCTGTCCTGAACCCTGGCAAGGTTGAACCCAGCCCAAACCCTGATAGGACTGGGTTAGGACTCAAATTTTGATCAACCCTGACAGGGTTGGGTTGGGTTAGGGTTGACCCCCTGGGTTGAGCCCAACCCAGACCGACCCTTATATATATATATATATATATATAGTGTTTGTTATATCTTTAAGTTATAACTATTATATGTATATTATTTGACAATTTGTTGTATGTTTCAAGGCCAATCAAAGTCAATCTGACCCTAAATCAGGGTTAATCAGGATTAACTCGACCCGACCTGGCCCTGTCAAGGTCAATCAGGGTAGGTTAGGGTTAGGCCCAATCCTGTTAGGGTCAAGGTTAAGGTTGTACATTTTCTGACCCTGACAGGGTTGGACTAGATTAGGATTAAGTTTAAAAGTCAGGATTAGGGTTAGGGTTTTAAAAAATCCGACCCAACCCTGCCCTGTTGCAACCCTAATCATGAGTCATGACTCGACCCAAACACACATGAAAAGGTTATGCTAGCAGATATCCGGACTCATTTTTTTCACAACCAAACCTGGCGCATTTAAGGTTGTTTGAGTTTCAATCCACCACACTGTTACCCAACCCCATGAAACATGCAAGAGATTCATCACCAATTTTGCAGCCGGCCACTTTGCGATTTATATCATCATCAGATTGAGAACTGGACCTATCCATAGGAGGAAATACTAGCATGGTGGCAAAAGGTAGAGCATTTCTTCTCACCATACAGAGAGAGGATTAGGCTGGCAACAGGTGGGGCAAAGGTCCATTCCAGCCATGTTTAAGTGTGTGTTGTTGCCACCGCCCCGTGCGAAACATACGTGATCTAGACTTTACCAACCTTGCAGCCATTTTGTGGCTCTACGGACTCCAAAAATTTCTAGGATTGAGACCAATCTTTGTCATATGAGACCCTAACCAATAACCATTAGGGGTAAACCCTATAATTAATCCATCCCATTGGGTCAATACAGTGGCTATATGCTACTAGACCCTAGTGTCATGGACACGTGTTCCCTCCCCCATTCCAACATTGACCATCCTTTAGGAGCCTGCTTGGGGTTTTTAAATGGAGAAAAAAAAATCTCACTGTAGTATATTGTTAAGATAGTTTCTTAAATAGTTTAATTGTCTAGTTGGTAATTAGAATAAGTCTTAGTCTTGTTGATTAAGTAATCTTTTCTTTCTTAAATTAGTTTACCACTTTTCTAAGTTAGTTTATTTTCTTCTTATTTCGTCTCTTATAATTTGACAGACTTTCTTGTAATAGTTGGTTATTATTTTCTCTATAAATACAAGGACTTATTATTTTCTCTATAAATACAAGGACATGAGGAAAGGAGAATACACATAATTGATTCTCTCTCCAACTTCTACATTCTCTTTATTTTTCTTTTCTATTTTGTTATATGGTATCAGAACGAATTTTGTTTTGAGAATCGTTTTAGTTTACCATTTTGGTGTGCAGCCACCATAGCTGCCCTGACCGCTTGTCTATATCGGGACATGGTCTCTACAAACCACGTACTGTTTGGTTTACTGTTCAGCTGTTCCTTTGTTACTGCTATGTTGAATGCAAGCTTCATTACTATTCTGTTGTTCCTTTGCTTTGCTACTGCTACGTTAACTACAAGCCTTCATCTAGATGTGGGAAGGATCTACTATATTCACATCAGATATGATCTATTCTAGATCTGATCTGCTACTATTTACCCTACTCTGCTTTTGCCATCGAGATCTACTGATTATGACCTGATCCATTGCGATATATTGCTGCTACTCTATGTGATATAGTACTACTGTTGAGATCCTCTACAAAATCTAATTATTATGACTGCAACATGGTTATTGTGACTGCTACTCTATGGATGACGTTTGATACTGCAACATGGTTATTGTGACTGCAACATGGTTATTCTGATTCATTAATATTACCTACTGCTATTATCGAGCTCTGATTGCTCGATCTCTCTATCAAGATCTGGTTCGATTCTTCGTGGGTATTGTGTTTCTATTTTCCTGCTAACGCTTTCTTATTCTTGGCGGTAGGAACAGTCTAAAACTATTTCAATCTCTCTCACCTCTTCTTCAAGCTCATTGAAAACAGGAAACAGGGGAGACCACTTCTGATTCAAAGAAGGTAACTCCCTTAATTTGATTCCAATCCAGCCGAAATTTCGGGATTACCATCCTAACTCATATCACTCATGAATGTACCCAAAAGCAATCTCAATCAATAGGATTAAAGTAGAGAAAAATTCTGCAAACTAAGGCTGGCGGTAGAGAAAGATGAGTTGCAGGTTTTCTTTTGTTCTCAATATTGGAAGGTTTTTCTGATCATGGGATCTAAAAGTATAGGTCAGATATGGAAGAGAATCTAGATTAGATTAGATTCAATCTCTCTCACCTCTTCTTCTTTTCTTGTGAATCTTTGGGTGTGAGTTCCCTGGTCCTAGACGACTCTACTCATAGGTCTTTACCTGCTGAAACCCTGTTGCTGATAGAACTCAACCCAAACTTAAATCTGGTCCCTGTTTCTACGACTGTTCATGAACCAGTCCAAGTTCAATCAGCATATCCTTGTTTAATCAAGTTTTATTGACTTAAGATCACTTTCTCAGTCCTAGGTGATTTTAACTCTGGAATCTTAGGCTGGTTGCATCAGGTTTAGAGGCTGTGGTTCGAAGTCGTTATTTGATTTCTACCGTAACTGGTTCCAGTGTCCTGAGCTTGAAGAAGAGTCAATATTCTGAAAATTACAGCAAAACCCTTAGACTCTAATATTTCCTTTATTGACTCTTTTACATAAGTTTCTTTCTAGATTTGTCCTCAAGTGAATATTTTGTTTCTAGTTTCCTTTTGAATTTCCTTTTAATTACAGTTCTACCATTGAACCCATGTGTTTCTTATTAAGGGATTCTGAATTTTGAAATATTTACTGTTCTGTCATCCAACATTATTAATTTTTGGTTATTTATGGGTCTGCCATTGGATTCATATATTCCCTTTTTAAGGGTCTATTTGTCTTTCCAAGATGTTCCAAACAAAATTGAATACCTCATAACTTTGGATCCCACCGTTGGATTGATTTTGAATTTGGATATTAATTGCAACTGCTTTTGCGTATGGAATTTCTTGTGCTGCGCATCATTATTTTTACTTGCATCTTATGATTATTTGTTCACGTGGCATGCTCCACGTGAGGGGGAGATTAGAGATTCTTATCTAATAAAGACTTATTAGTTGAAGACTTATCTGCTCAAGTAATCAGTTGAAGATTATTTATCTATTCAAGTCATCAGTTGGTTCGTATCTACTCATGGAAGAAATACTTTTCTCTATCTTGTTCATATTGGAGCCTACTACTACCTTGCTCATGTTGGAACCTACTACTACCTTGCTCGTGTTGAAGCCTATTATGACTTTGCTCATGTTGGAGCCTACTACTGTTGCACGTGATGCAACTTCTACTTCTATTGCATGTGATGTGATCTTTACTGCTACTGCTACTACTGTCGCCACGACTACAGTTACTGCTGCTACTACTGTTGTTGCTACTTCCGCTACTACATTATTCCAAGTTGAAGCTCTCATATTCTCCCATGCTCCAGCTTGAGGGAGGGTGTTAAGATAGTTTCCTAAATAGTTTGTTGTCTAGTTGGTAATTAGAATAAGTCTTAGTCTTGTTGATTAAACAATCTTTTCTTTCCTAAGTTAGTTTACCTCTTTCCTAAGTTAGTTTATTTCCTTCTTATTTCGTCTCTTCTAATTTGAGAGATTTTCTTATAATAGTTGGCTATTATTTTCTCTATAAATACAAGGACATGAGGAGAGGAGAATACATACACAATTGATTCTCTCTCCAACTTCTACATTCTCTCCATCTTCCTTTTCTTTCTTTTCTATTTTGTTACATATATCTTTTGGGATATGTGAAAGAATTTATAAGAACCATTGAACAAGAAATTTAAACAAGGGAGTCTTGATCAAAATTAATTATATTTGGATCCATAAAGAAGATGATCCCTATGACATTCCATTAATCTTGTCTTTTTTCTTTGCTAAATACGTCTAAGATTAACAATTAATGGGTGATTTCTAATAATAAGCAACCAAAGTCTCTATCACATAGGGTTTGAATGGACTGACATATCATTTTACATCGATGTGGTGTAGGACTCATTAGATATGGACAGTATGAGATCCCAATGAAAATACAAGTATATGCAGGTGAAATATTCTAAATCATAGTTAGTAAATTCGAATACTGCAAAAAGTCAAGTACGAATACATACATATATTAAACGGAGGCAAATTTGATATGGAGACCAATAATTTGTTTTAGAAAAAAAATTGTAAGGCAATAATACGGTACATGTTTAATTCATATTTAATATAGTAGCCTTTGGGATAATAATAGCCCATAGATTCACTCTCCAAAATACGGACATAGATTCATTTTGTAATAGACATCTATCCCCCAAGAAAGTGTTTACCACCTCTTATGATTTATCTCCTTAAATCACTCCATAGATTTATCTCCTTAAATCATTTCATAGATTTATCTCCTTAAATCACTTTATAGATTTATCTCCTTAAATCACTTTATAGATTTATCTCCTTAAATCACTTTATAGATTTATCTCCTTAAATCACTTTATAGATTTATCTCCTTAAATCATTCTATAGATTTATCTCCTTAAATCATTCTATAGATTTATCTCCTTAAATCATTCTATAGATTTATCTCCTTATATCACTCCATAGATTTATCTCCTTAAATAACTTTATAAATTTATCTCCTTAAATGAGAATAGTTCACTTGCATGTACTTGTATCCTTCATTGAATCCTATCACCATTCATATCAAGTGGGTCTCACACTATAGAGGTAGGCCTCACACCATATCGATGGTGATGAGATCTCATGAAGAGTACATGTACATGCAGGTGATCCCAGCTCTCCTTAAATCACTCTACAAATTTATCTCTTTAAATCACTCTACAGATTTATCTGTTATAAAATTTTTAAATTAATGGGATGTGTTTTTTTTTTTTTTTTAAATTTAAAACGTTAAATCAATGTATAACATGTTTCAATATTAAAAACACGAATCTATGCAATAGCTCGTAAATTTTTGTTTTATTTGACCCAAAAATACTAATACTGTTTACATACCATGCGTATGATAAGTGAACTTACTTAACTACTTGGGTTCCAAGCGTAGAATTATTCTCAATAGATAAAATCGTCACTCCTTATCCAGTGGCGTCAACTTGATCGCACAGTTGGGGGAAAGATTTTTATCCATTCCCAACAACTTCCACCTCTGCTCCGTTTCTCTCTCTCCTCGCTTTGTTTCTCTTCTCTGGACCGACACTGCATCTCTCAACTTCCCCCTTTTTTTTCTCGAAGGGATTTGTTTTGCTTTCCATAAAATTTGATAAAAAAGAGAGGGGAAAAATAAGGGTTATCCAGGGCCGGTTGGGTGGGAGTCGGGATACATGTCTGAAAGAGACTGAGTATACGCTGAAGAGTAATTACTCTCCACGAACATGCAGTGGGTCCAGAGTCCGAAATCGACGAAATCGACAGGGACCAGGACAACAGTATGTTCCTACGGACAATTAATCAAGGACCATGCATGGGGACGGCCGGCTAACTTGTACCAGACCATATATACTATCGCTAGTCAAGAAGCATTGACACCGATTCGTTTCTGAAAAAGGAAAGATTTGTACGGATCTCTAAAATAATAATAATAGGTGGACCACCAGGCTGGACCTGTGGTTGAGTAAATTGACTCACCTGTAAGCTTCAGGTTGATGAGGCCAATTCTTCTGTCCATTGGTTGCAGAGGCTGGACGAATGAAGTGATAGAAGTAATCGTTCCAGTCCAAGGTTGAGCCCTTCACCGTTCCCGTCCGGTTTCCATAGCCCTCGTACGTTACAGGATTGTTTGCATACTTGAGCTTTTCTTCCATGGGCAGATCAAAGAAGGCTCTTGAAACCCTCTTCACTTCGTCTAGCAAAGCGGGTGATATGCCATGGTTTACCACCTGAAACAATCCCCACTCCCTGCATGCAGACCCTAACAGTTCTAGCATCGCCTTTTTTTCGGCGGTGCCACTTGCTCCGCCGATGATAGACATGTCAATCACAGGTGGAAGCTGTTGTGGTGGCGTCGCCATTTGTCCATGCAGTGCTGCTTTGCCATGCTCAAATTTGATGTATTCCGGTGGCAAGAGTTTTATTCCGCCGTCGGCGAGTTCTTGGACAAATTTGATCGGCTCTGGCCACTTCAATCCATCAACGGCAGTATGGGCAGCAGCAGCCATTAGAGAAGCTGAAGCAAAAGAAAAAAATGATGTGAAGGACGATTGTTCCACTAATGCGTTTTATAGAGAAAAAAGTGTCGGGAAAGTAATTCGATCAATTCGAGTGCAGTTTATTTACACTTGGTAATCATGTCATCAAGTTAAGGGTGTCAAAAATAAAAACGAATCCAAACGTTTAAATTGAAATCCTGAAATCAATTATTAAATGATTCGTTTCTTGTTTTAGAAATAAAATTGTTTAGTTAAACAGTTCGATTTTGATTTTCAAAAATGAAACCATTTAAATCGACTATTTGAAACCGTTTAAATAAACTAAACCCTTACTTTAATCCTTAGTGCTAAATGTTGGTAGAAATAAATTATATCTTAATATTTTGCACAAGGTATATTTTTAAATTATAAGTCTATTTTTATATTTGATTAAATTATTTTAATGATTTCTTTGATTTTCTTTTTATTTTTTTCCTAAAATTCTCCACTCTTTTTACGTAATAAGACCGTTTGAAAATCAAAAAAATCAAAACTGATTAATAATCGTATTTTAAAATTATTTAATAAATAATTCGATTTTAATTTTATTCATTACACACATGGGATCAAAACCAAATAACACTATTAAACCAAAATTGAACCGTCTAGCTACCACCCTTACATGTCTTGCCTGTAGGAGCCGTTGATGGATGTTATCCCCATTCAATAGAATTCGTTACAGTCGAGGTGTGTCTTCAACTGGTGAATAGCCAGGCTGTATATTAATGCCACGTGAAGCAAAAGCCGTAAAATTGAATGACAGCTACGTAATTGTTATGATATTTGACACGTGCTCATGGAATGAGTACTTGTGTTTTGACCATAACATCCTTGTAATGCTTTACATTATATCCAAGAAAGAGCCCAGGCCCCATTAACAATACATTCATGGAGCCAGGCAGGATCGGAAATTACCACTTAAGTGTTGGTGGAATACAACAGGGCAGGATAAACTAGGAATTAATAGTATTACAGGTAGATGGAGATGGTGTACAGTTGGCTTCGTGGGTTGGACTGACACCGTCACCTGGTTTGGGTTAATACCCTTATTGACAGTAAATGTTTTTCAAATTCTCATCTAATTGTTTAAGAAGCTAGTAAGACTAGAGACTAGAGATGTAAACGAATTGGATTCGAATTGAATATATCTTTATTTAAATTTAAATTTATTTACTAATTATTTTATTTTAATCTAGTCCAAAATCCAATGAATATATATATAAATCAAATTTAAATTCAGATCTTAATTAGATATCTAGTTAAAATCTGATTTGAATCCAAAAATTATATAGTATACTGTTTTTATAAAGAATAAATAAAAAGAACAAAAAAAACAAAAAACAAAGAACAAAGGAGGAGGCGAGGAGCAAAAAAAAGAAAAAAAAAGAAAAAGGAAAAACAAAAACACGAAAGAACAACCAATGTATGGGTTCAGAAAATAATAATTTTCCTCACTAAATTTAAGCTTAAGAAAGACGGATTGAGATCCTCTATAATGAGGCCACCCTGTAATGAGTTGTAGTGAGGATGTCACCCACAAGTGGATCGATATGTATCTTGATCCACTCAAAATGTATCGAGATATACGTTGATCCATTTTGAGTGAGGGGATCCTCACTACAGGAATGGCCTCACTACAAAATATTTTTTTACGACACCTAGGAGTAACCGACAATCAAGAATAAAAAAGGGCCAGCTTATCAAGGAAAAAATTGTTCACTTTCATCAATTTAAGAAATTGAAATGCTAACCAAATTAATATAGATGACTTCATCCCGAAATTACAACGGTTGTAAGTCGAAACCAAAATAAATCGGAAAAAAAACCTAAGTTTCAAACAAATAAGCTTTCCTACGGTCAACATCACAGCATCGCTATGTCCCACTTAATCTTCAAGAAAATTCAACAATAAAACAAATATAAAGAAAAAAAATTCCTCAAAAGACTGGTTAATTTCATCCAGGTAAACCTTTATTGTTCATTTGAATCTTCAGCAGATAAGCAAAAACTATAACAAAATAACATAGAAGTACTATTGAATCTTCCGGAGTAGTGTAGGATAGTCGAAAAATGACATAGAGGAGGGAACACAGAGAATAGGGGAAGCAAGAGAGAAGAGGAGGCCGTGTGGCCTTACCTAAAATGTCGATGGTCGGCGGACAACACTCGACAATTGAAACCTTAGTTTCCGACCCCATTTCCTACTTCCCACTTCAGTTCGATTTTTTCTTTTTGTTCAAGAGAGTTAGAAACGAAACCACCCCTATATTTGTTATATAGACAATACAATAGGTAATTTTGGTAATCAAAGGAGTTGTTATATCTTGTAAGATCTGACAGTTCAGACCCTTGGTGAGGAATTTGGCTGAAGAACTTGAGGAATGTCAGTGTCGACTGGATGGCCAACACCTGGCATTCCTTCGCATCCAATGAAATAAGAGTGATTGTAAAAAAAAAAAAAATTATAAAAACATTCAATCACTCTCATACCGTTGGATACGAGGGAGTGCCAGGTGTCGGCCACCCAGCCGACACTGGCATTTCTCAAATTCAGTCTGAACTTGAGACGATCTGTTTCCCTTGGTGAGACCTAAATTTTTCCTTTAAATTTATATCAATTTTAAACGACTAAGTTTCTCTTTCAGCCATAGTAAAGAAATTTCCCATCGAGTTCTAAAGCAGTGGAGGACTGGACTTTGTATAATTGGGGGAGGAGATTTATGACCCGATTCAAATTTTTTCACAATTGGAGAAGATAAACTTTCCCCATTTCAGACCAGGAAAAGTATTCACATTTATAAGTTTTTAGTAAATAAATAGTAACTTTTACTTTATCCCCTTAAGAGAGACTATTAGAAAATTTTAAATTGAGGGAATGGCCGTTGCCAGCAATTAATGCTTATCTATACTTTTATATATGGTTTTTTTTTTTTGGGTAAACCAGATTGGTGATTTCTTTATAAGAATTGTGTTTTTGCATTTTGTTTGCCATAACTTCTTTTTCGCTTTTTTTAGTTATTACTAACTTGGTAACACCAACAAAATTTCCCTTTCTGTGTTTCTTTCAGAATGTGGTTGAGAGAACAATTTTACATCTATCTTCATACTTTGAGTTCATTACTCTCTCAACAACATTTTCACATTTTATGACATAGATAACACTTCCTTCTACAATTTCCCTCTTTCTTATTTTTTTTTTTTTTTTTTTGGAAGATGGTAAAACTATAATTTCCTCCTTCAACTATCATCTAGAAGTGAAAATAAATAATTAATAAATAATGTCACTACATTCAACCATATGGATGGATAAGCTAATCTATGTTTAATAATATAGGAAATTAATGGTACCGGAAATCAATAATGTGGTCCCACTTTTTTTTTTTTTTTTATGTTTAAAATAATTGGTTATAATGTGGTCCACTTGCTTTGGAATTTGAATGGTTTATCTTATAAACTCTTGCCCTTGACTTTTTTTTTTTTCTGTTTATGTAATTTTTTTTAATCTTGTTATATAATTCAAAATGACTGACATTGGATACATGATAGGCAACTGTGATGCCCTCATCTATGGTATCAAATTTAGATACACCTTTGATTTGATTTTTTTTTATTAAATACGTGTGACTTAAAATGGTCATAGACTTGAAACAGTTGCACATGTTTTTCATGTAGTTAAATTTTTATGCTAAAAAAAAAACTCTCTATTTCATAATATTTTTTTTATACATGCGAAAGTGATGTAAGACAAAAAATATCTTCTACATATCCATCGACTTTATCAATGTTTTAGACAAAGTTTAAAGGGAGACTCAAAGGGATCATAGCGTTGAATTGTTGAAACAGTTGCACATTTTTCCATATAATTTTTTAAATACATTTGATAAACTTCCCACATCCAATTTATTTAATTTTACTGAAATAAAATTTAAAGGAATTGATTCTTATTGTTGCCATGGCAAAAAAAATTTCCACACAAGCCATCTGGAAAAGGTTTTCTGAGTTGGCCATCTATTTTTGCCACATGAAGAGATGATATTATAATTCCAAGCGTGGGATATCTAAGACGCGATCAAGATTCATTACGAATCAAATTTCACACTCAAATTCAATTAAATATCCTATGTATTTATCTACCGTCCATTTTTTTGTGTGCGTAGTTTTCAATACTTGATTTTGCCACTCAACCAATTCCTAGTTGAATAAACTTTAAAATGTAAACTGAAGACCCAAGGATCCACTGGTCTACTAAATTATAATTCCATCCAACATGCTAAAGTGGTAGAACCAATGCTTGCCTAGAGAATTCTCTCTAGACTGGCTCACCTAGAAACTCTCCTCTTCAGTATATATAAACCCTTACGGCTTCTCATTAGTAAAACGGCTGTTCTTTTTCCTCCTCAAGCAGGCAAAGAGAATTGAAGCTTTTAATACCTGTAATTATTTCCTAGAAGAGATTAGCAAATCGGCAATGCTCTCAAATGTCAAGTCCAAAGATGATATCAAATTTGACTCTCGAAGTTAATGGAGTGTTAACAAAACTTAGTTCTTTCATCATGAAGTTTCTTTGTTCTCTCAAGAAGAAAACGAGGATTAGAAAGGCACTAGTTCTATCTCTTCTTGGTTACGTGCACACTACTATTTCAAGCTCATCAAGACATAGCTTCGGGTATATGTTCTTAACGATTTATTTTTAATTTATTCTCTTTTTCTTTATTGACTTACCATGATAAGAATAAAAGTAAAAAGAAGGCAATGAAAACGTTTTTTCTGTGCTTAATATCCATATTCTAGATGTGACAAGTCCATTTTATAAAAGAGAAAAGCAATTCTCTCTCAAAGAAACCTAGAATGGATTATGATCATGCTTGTTTGAAATAGCCACTACTTAAATTGGCCGGCATGTTGTTTTTCACTATCAGATTTATGTCATGTCAAAATGACATATCAAAACTGTCTCACTTATTCCAGGATTTCTGTAATGACTCACTGAATGTATTAAAAGGAATCAGTACATTCAAGGGGATAGCTCACTTGATAAAGATCAACACTTAAGAATTAAGAGGTCATGAGTGTTAGAATATTATGTGTTTAGGGTTTCAATGAAATCTATTCCAATCATATACAGTTACCTTAGAACACAATAGAGAAGCCATAAACAATGAATATAAAGACATACCTGTCTGTGAAGAGATCGATTCCCATACACTCCAAGTCGCTCCAAGTTTGATCGAAATCTCTCAGTCATAGTCTTCCACAGCCTCCAGAGGATATCCTGATGTCTCTTGCTAATACGTGCAGAGAAATAATTAACTGTGACTGTGAAGACTCTAACCCAGTATTTATAGAATACTGTTGTAACCCTAAAATCCTTCACACTATAGAATTAGGGTTACCAAACCTATCTCATACCATGTGATAAATCAAATCAAATCGGTTTTATCGTGTTCATTGGACTCCCACTGAATTGATTAGTTTAGGTAATTAATTAAGCTCACATAAATCTAACAATCTCTCACTTAGGCTATATTAATTACAAAACCATCGTCAACCAGTATGGCCATGGAATCCAACACACTAAAATATCACTAACTTTGAAACATCCATCAAGCTTTTCAATGTGAGCAACAGTGAATAATACACCTCAACATATGGTGTATAAATTTCTGTCAGCCACAACAGAGGTCTACTCAATACATGAATCGCCGGAGATAATACATGAAAGTAAACTCCCATGCAAGTCCAAACTTGATTAAAGAACCTTAATCAAAGTGCCCCAAAACCTTTATGGGCAACTAAAACATGGTATTTAAATAATTCAGAAATCTAATATCATACCTTGGCTAGACTCCGTCTTTATTCTTTGATATTATCCTCTCATGGCAAATCGCCTCTAGCTTAGATTAATATCGCACTTTGACTTACCGTTATTATTTGTATGGCTGAATACCGCCTCTTATCTTGGCTGAATACTGCCTTATATATCTCGCTGAATACTGCCTTGTTCGTCCTTTGACTAAATATTGTCTGACGTTCGACTAAATACTGTCTGATTTATCTTTGACTAAATACAGTCTGATTTATCTTTGACATGTTAAACACATAACTATGTATGCAAAATAGTAATAATGTAAATACTAATGTAAATAAAACCATAGTTATAAAAACTGTACCCATTAAACCATGAGCAATACAATCAAACACAGTAAGCAAAGTGAAAATACAAGTATAAACATAAAAAGTCTCTCACTGATTAAGCATATTTAGAGACTCTCACTGATTCCCAGATCTTTGGTCACTTAAGCCTTTGATAAATTAATTATTTTCAACCATTTTTATATTGGACATCCTGTCCCTTGAAGACGCCCACTGACAAAACCTTCGTCAGAGAATCTACAACGATATCAAATCTTTTGACCTTTTTCTTACTTGAAGAGATTCGATCTCTATTATACTTTGAAATACTAGATTTTTTATTATTCTTTGAGAAGAACATAGCTGAACCGCTGTCACAACACATCTCAATAGGTTTAGAAGTGGAGTCTATAACCTCCAAATTAGAGAAAAAAATTTCACACATGATACCTTGCTTGTTATCAATATATAGAGTTACAAAACCTTACTACCATGACAATGAACCTTGAGGTTGGTTTTCTGTCATTAATGCAATCATTAAAATTATATCAAAATAACCTAGAGTATCACTACTTCTACAAATGAACATATAATCTTTGATCATCTGCATATACCGCATGATCATCCTTTTTCCAGTTGTCCAGTAAGCTATACCAGCATCCAACTGAAAAAGTCTCATAATACTCATTGAAAATGCTATATAAAACGATTACAACCTTGAGCATATATCAAGCTCCCTATTTGCATTGTAGATGCTCACACTCAACATCATTTCTTGCACACAATTCTATCAATTTGTCTCTTTTACCGATTTAAGCATCCGTAACTTAATGGTTATATATGCATACTTTACAGTTCGAAAACAAGAACAACGTTTACACTTTGAGATAAATCCTGAATTTTATTTTTTCTGTCACGAGCAAACTCAATATCAGGTACAAAGGTACTTGCTCATACAGTTTTACATGTCGAAATTATCAGACAAAAAAACATTGGTTTCAACTAGTAAATCAAATCACTATAAGTCAGTGATTAACCATCAATATACATGACTAGAAAGTGAATCTACTCTCACTGACCTATAGATATATACATTGATCAATGACAATCTCAACAAAATTGAAAGAATATACAACCCTGTCAAACTTCAGATTTCATTACTTAGATACTTGTTTAATTTACAGATTGACTTTATAAAGTCTACAAAACATATCTTCTTTATCCTTATCACAAAATCTTGTGATTAAAGTATATAAATATTTTTTTTTAAATTTTCTTTGATCAAAATGATCTTTACATCTATCTTATGCAACTCCAAAATAAAATACGTAACTAAGACCTTAAAAATTTGAAGTTCTCTTAAAAATTTGAAATTTTTTTTCTCTTCTCTTTGTGTAATTCCACTTTGCTAAAAGTCTTACTTTGTAGCAATCAATTCTCCCTCTAGAATCACGCATTTTCTTTGTATATCTATTTTTAGCCTATGAGTACACCGTTCATTGACAAAAGCATAAAATTCTAAGTCTCGTTATTATTCGTAGATAATAACACATCTGATCATTAAACATTCAAGAGTAATTTCATTACTAACAACTTGCTCAAAATCATTGGATCTTCATTTTTATCCATCACAAAAAAAAAAACATCAATTTTGAAGTACAACATGTGATTGGATGAAATCACAGATCTACATGATCTAGTATATCTCTTCATTGCCTCATCTGGCTCTCTAATATGGCTGAAGCATCGATCTTAATGAATATTTCTATAATCATTTCATTACACTCTAATAATATTTTTAGTATCTCAACTGGTTGCTTCATATCCATTTTCAGGTGGTCTCATCAAACTTTAAGTTTCTTGGATCTATTTTGACATCCCATAATATGACAACTCAATATCCCAAAATAATCACTCTCCCACGAGTATTATGAAATCATGTCAGCTTTATAATTTTAAACAAGATGATAACTTAAACTGGAATTGACTAACCAGCACTCTATTAATAATATAGGCTGTAATATTAATTCTTTCCTTATAGGATCAAATACATTCTTAGGCTTTTACAAACACTTGCTTAAATTTATCAAGAATAGACCAGTATCACATAATCTCCCATAATACATAACTCTCTCATTCAGATCCAATAATTTTAATTTATTTAATAAAAAAAATTTCATCTTAATATTCATTATTTGTAAAACAGCCATAGACTAAAATGTGACAAGAAATCCTAGATGAAATCTCGATGTCCACCAAGTCCAATAAATCCTTGTTGTGAATAACCTTTACTTACTTTAATCTTGTCATCTTCTCTTTTAATTAATTCTCACATATATACATGTAATAAACCTTGGAAGGGGGGTTTATTATCCTTTCCAATCTTTCTTTGGACAACAGTCATAAACCCTTATGACCAGAGTGGAAAGATTACAATATACAGTTTAACTTCTAAAGATAAAATAAATTAAATATTTTTATACTTATATGGATTTCTCTATCCTTTTACAACTTATCTTTTTCTGGGTATGTATTATACACTATGACATTGACATTCATATATTTTTTTTCTTTGAACTTCTATCCTTAGTTCTTTCACTTTAGGATTCATTATATTTTTTAAGTACTATATGTCATCAGGATCTGATTATACAGTTCTTATGAGAAAGTAAAAAGTCTAAAATATCACCTACATAGGTTTTAATGAACCTATAAATATTCACTTATCCTTGAGTTTATCATAAATAGTTAATAGCATTACCTTATACTTCCTCACACTCTCAATACCACTTATTATCATAAAAAACTGTTATTGGTGAACTTGAAGAATAAAACATCTCTCTACCCTTTCTTAAAATATCAAATATTTCTTTGGATCTCACAAGAAAATTCATTTTCAAATGTTTCTCATCTGAACATTGTCTTACTTCATCTTAGAGATTGAATGCCCTAAGAATCAGAATATAATTTTCTGTTGAGTACATCTAGGTTAAATAGTTTTAGACTAGTTTTTAATTTTCATATCAATTGATAAAACTGACTGCCAATGATATACAACTTGAGGTATTTAATCATTATATGTCCATAACTATATTACAATGTAGATAATTATAAGTCTACGATTAATATCAAATAAAATTAGCTAGCAAGAATATATATATAACATGTACAAGTCAATTTACATCTTTGAAAAGTCAATCGAACTACACACACATCCTTTGAGATAATATGTGCACTGGTCCTTTCGATAGTTGTGCAATAACTGTGAAAAAATAATGACTCTCGAAGATTTTACCACCTTTGGGTGGATGAAACCCCTTAAAGTCAAGATCCTTCAACCATGTGCATGAGTTCTTTATTTACTTTGATAAAGCCACCCTTGGGTGGACAGTTTTGTTCTTTATAATCTTAGACAACGCCACCTTTGGGTGGACAGTGTCGTTCTTTGCTGCATCCATAAAAGTGAGAGTTTATGTCAGCGTCACTTTTGGGTGGACACTTTACTTCCTTTATTGTAGTTTGTAAATGAATAAATGTTAGATTTTAGTATATTATGATAGAACCAAAGTCACACCATAATCCTTACACAACAGTCATAAATCATAATTTGAATAAACTTGGACAATATCATGTTTGTGTGAACATTATCAAATTGAAGTATTTATAAACACACACCATTGAATTTAAACGCATCATAATGAAACAGGTTGTCACTTTGGTAGTCACACCAAGTTCCACCATGATATAAACAAATCTCAACTTGCAGTTCATGTGGGACATCATGAATGTTTTATTTATACAACTAAATAGGTCTAAACATCTATATAAACATGCACAATAGCTCAATCAATCAATTTTGTACAATAATTTTAAAAAAATCAGCAAAAATATTACAAATCGTGTTCCCATAGGATATTTTTCTATAATAACATATTTTTCAATACATCAAAATATACCAAAATAAATATCAGATTAAAGAGCATTAAAAATCGAGTCCAACGAAACAAACCAAAGGTCAATCCGACCTTCCTAGCTCTCAGAATCGAGATTTAATATTGTTTTATTAAACACACAGGCCAAACAGACCCTTAAGAAAACCCAGTCTGGGTCGGTTCGGTTTTGCCAGATAGGTTTGGTTAGGATGCCAGGCTTGGCTTGGTTCGGTTTAGACTGAATTGAATATTTAAACCTTTTTTTTTTAAATATATATATATATATATATATATATATATATATATATATATATATATATATATATATATATATATATATATATATGCTCTGGTTCAGATCGTAAACCAAAACGGTTTGGTCCAAATCAAATCGAGGTCTGACCATACGGTTCAATCAAACGGGTTTTCGGGTTGAGATATTTGGATTAGATACCGGGCTTGCGGGTCGGAAGTCGGGTCACACGTGCTACTCCGCACATGTGCAATCGAGCTGGTCTTGGGCCTTGGCTGACCAGGCTTTGCTGGGTCGGGCTGGCTCTGCTTAGCCGGCCCCCAGCCCCGCCCCGGCTGCCTGTTGCTTGGCTAGACCTGGGCCGAGGCTAGGGTTTTCGATTCTCGCCGAGTTAACTCGACGACGAATCGACTCCGCCAGTTTATTTTTTTATTTTTATAAATTCCCCTGTGAGTGAGATGCACTCGCGGTTACCGCCGGAGAGTTCCGATGGGTCAGAAGGCTGGCGCCGGTGAATTTTATATCCCTAGCTCCGTTTCATCGAGAGCTTTGCAATGGTATGTTTCTTGACCCATTTTTCTGTTCGAAAAAATTTTCGTCGATGAAAAATTTCGACAGATCTGATCGAGATTCGATCCAAAACTTGAGAAAAAAATTTTCTTTCAATTTAACCATTCATTATCAGTCTTTATAATCAATCTCCATTGATTCTAGATCTGTATGGTTAGCTCTGATACCAACTGTTAGAATGTTATGTGTTTAGGATTTTAATGAAACTCATTCCAATCCCATACAGTTGCCCTATAACACAATAGATAAATCATAAACAATGAATAAATACATACCTGTCTGTGAAGAGATCGATTTTCATACACTCCAAGTCGTTCCAAGCTTTGATCGAAATCCCTTAGTCATAGTCTTCCACAACTTCCAGAGGATATCCTGATGTCTTTTGCTAATAAATGCAGAAAACTAATTAATTGTGGCTGTGGGGACTCTAACCCAGTATTTACAAGAATACTGCTATAATCCTAAAACGCTTCTTACTATAGAATTAGGGTTACTAAACCTATCTCATACTATATGACAAATCAAACCAAATCGGTTCTATCGTGTTTATTGGAATCCCACTGAATTGATTAGTTTAGATAATTTATTAAGCTCACATAAATCTAACAATGAGTTCAAATCTCCTTGAAACCTACTTATCCCAAAAAAAAAAAAAAACCTTTTTTACATTCAAATGGGCCCAAATTGGTTTGCTTCTTGGAATAAAATTTAAAAAAAAAAAAAAAAAAAAAAAAAAACCATTTCTTCGTTCTTCCAATTAGTGGTTTCCCTATGAACCTGGTGAAACTCTAAGGTATATTGAAGTATAGAAGCTAAATCCAACTTAATTTGCATTTTTATCTATAGGCAAAAGTTTTCCAATACCATGAAGCACTCTTTCACTTTTAACCACAAAAAACATAAAAATAAAAAAAGCATTCTTTCACTCGTATCAATGGTCTTGATTATTGAAACCACTTGTACGTATGTTGAAGGCACGAAATACCCTTTGACTGTTGCCAGATTCTGCCAATATTTCATACAACAGACCAGGGTTGGAAAGTTCATCAATCAATAGTTGGTTAGCATAATTTTGGCAAAGGTTTTAATGGTTCGGATCCGCAATCTGTTCTCCCAGTGGTTCTGAGAGGATAGTAGCAATCTGTCTTGGATGGTCGTCATGTGACTCTCAGTAAATCCAAGACTCACATTCAAGCCGACATCGAGCCGATAAGTCGAGCCGACAGGGATTGTCGGTTCAAACGTAAATCTTGAATTCAACCGAGAACCACGTGGCAGCCATCCAAAATAGATTGTCACGTCTTTTTAGAATCACTAGGAGGAGACGATGTGCATCCTAAGAGTTCCAAATACAACCTTGCGTGTGCACGGACATACAATTAAACTGAGACTCTTCTATAAAATGATGTCGGTGCACTTTATATGATCATGCATGAAAACCCTGCCTTATTTTAGTATGAAAGCTTGTTTGTTTGTTCAGACAGGCACAGGCAGAAGCTTTTTAATTGTAACACAACCGGTACCCTCGTTTCAAGAATGTTATTGCCTCTGAAGCTAGTCTTCCTAGCCCTCTTTAGCTAGCTAAGCTTTTCCTGTCAGTTATAGCCCTCTTTACCTAGCTAAGCTTTTCCTGTCGGGTCACAAAAAAGAATCCACTTTTTTATGGACACGTCTTTATGACATTACAATTAAAAGAGGGGGAGGTCAATTCCTCCAGTTGGCCACACCCATCGATGATGTTGCTGTCGTGTGAAAACTGCTAGTTTGGGTGGGATATATATATATATATATATATATATATATATATATATATATATATAAATTCTTGTTACAAAAACTTGTAATAAAGATCTTTTGCATTAGTTTTCAAATTAAATATCAAAATTATTCTTTAGATATTGAGATTCCTGTTTCTTTTAATACATACTCTCTCTTCTTTTGGTAAAATAAACTCATTGAGTTATTACAATTTTAAAAATAATCATACTTGTCACATAAAGAACTACCCTATCTATACTTTTAGCTCTATAATAAAATCACACATGTTATAATTTTCTATGAGATGGAGGTAAAGTATATGGACCTGATGATTTTAGTTAGGGACATTTTTCATTCTTGATTCAAATTATAATGCACTCAATCACTATTTACGTCAATCACGAATCATCGAGAAATTTTTTTTTAATTTTTATTTTCCATACCCTTACTTTATACATGTTATTAATGCCAAATGATTCCACATCACGTACTTCTTTTCATATTGGACTGTTAATTAGGGATGTGGCTCACATGTTATGTGAGGTGGGGAAATTTATAATGGAAGGAGATCGTTTTCAATCGTGCAATTCTTTCAATCGCTAGTTGTGCAGTTCTTTCGGTCGCTATTCAACTATTAAAGTTTACTCTTTGCATACTAATGTATTGGTTTCCACATGAAATGAATTCCAACCATTCAATCAACAACTGGATTGATTACTCAATTGGAGACAAGCCAAATCCATTCATATTACATATGATTAGACAGATGAAAGATATCAAGCAGGTTCATTAGAAGCATACCCAAATTTAAAAAAAAAAAAAAGAAAAAAAAAAAAAAAGAAAAAAAGAAAAGAGCACTTTGAAGGAGTGATGACTAATCCATTATTCTAAATCTAGGTATTGAACATGTATCCCCAATATTTATCAAAATCAATCCATTAATAAGAAATTAGCATGTATCTAATCTCATTAAAATAGTATTAAAATAAGTTGGGATCAGGCATCAGACAAGTCCAAAACTGATAAGAATTAGCAAGATCAAGTTATTCGATACCAATACCATACTAATATTGATACTTAGAACCATGGACCAATGTCACCAAGCCATTACCCACCAGCCAATGATTACAGGACAGCCAATCATTATTTATGTTAAGTAACTCAAGCAATTCAACTTGACAGAAGAACATGGTTCCAAAAATCTGGCCATCAAAATAGTTCAATGGCTCACTTATGTGTATATATAAGGGTGTTAAATGGTGTAGTTTTGATTTTTAAGTACGGTTCGATTTTGATTTGGTGTAAAATAAATAAAACTCAAACCATGCCATTTATTAAACCGTTTCAGAATATTTATCAAAATCGATTTTTTGATTTTTAAACGGTTTTGGTGATGGGAGAGAGAGGAAAATAATTGGGACATAGAAGAGGGAAAGCCAAGGAAAACATTAAAATAATTTTAATTATATATGAAAGTGGACTTACGATTTCAAAGTAGGCCATGTGGAGAATACTAAAATAATTTACAAATATAGATCTTTAGCACTAAGGGATTAAGGTAAAGGTTTAATTGATTTTAACGATTCCAAATAGTGGGTTTCACTGTTTCATTTCTGACACTAGAATCAAACAGTTTAACTAAACGATTTTATTTTTGAAACCAGAATAAAATCATTTGATAATTAGTTTAAATGATTCAATTCAGTTTCAGTTCATTTTGAACACCATAATTATGGGCAAATTTACGGAGAAAAACATATAAATATCAATAAAAAGGGAAACGATTTTCATGAGGTCCTTACTTAGGAGTATAGATCACGTGAACATATATGTGCCTTCTATGAGATCCAATCACAGTTCATGGGATGTGGGTTTTACCCCTATGGTGTGGGATCCATTGGATATGATCGGTAATAAAATCCTATTCGGGGAGCCATTATATGGGTTTTTTTGTCCATTGGGTTTTCAGTAGTCTTGTCAAACCCAGTTTCCTAGACTTTTTTCATATCTTTACCACTGCCTCGGTGCTTGAGGAACTTGTGTGCAAGTTGAAGAAAAGCTTGTATGGTTTGAAACAAGCACCGAGGCAGTGGTATAAGAAGTTTGAGTCTGTTATGGGGGAGCATGGCTATAAAAAGACTACTTCTGATCATTGTGTATTTTTTCGTAAATTCTCTGATGATGATTTTATTATCTTGTTGCTTTATGTTGATGACATGCTTATTATTGGCCAGGATGCTTCTAGGATTGACAGGTTGAAGCATGATTTGAGCAAATTTTTTTCTATGAAAGATTTGGGGCCAGCAAAACAGATTCTTGGCATAAAGATTGTACGTGATAGAAAGGCTAAGAAGTTATGGCTATCACCTCTTGTTAGGGAAAAATCACTCCCACACCTGATCGAACTTATGAGAAGATAACAAGTATATCACAAAAATATTTTCAGTCCTAACAATATGTGCAAATAATGAATATAAATCAACCACACATGAGACACAAGAATTTAACGTGGAAAAACCTCTTCAAATCGAAGAGTAAAAAACCACGGGACTCTAAAGCCCAAATCGAAACTTCACTATTATCAATAGAGGTTACAAAACCTAGTTCCAATTCTTCCAATGGGTATACAACCCCAATAGCAACAAGAAGTAAAACTACTACTCGAAGAAACAAAGAGATGCAGAAATTTCACCCAAAGAAACAGAGGCTGTTGTACGGAGCAAATAACTTGACTTAGAAAACTCCAATAAAAAATCTGACCGTACAGATTGACGAACTATGTGTCCTCTACCTGCTGTCCAAACATCAGCCCAATCGGACCACGGATGACCTCCCGATCGTCGGCTTGATCACGGCTGCGCAAATCACCTACGCCCAGAAAAACTGCTGCTCTCTTTCTCTTCTTCTTAAGATGCTAAACCCTAACCCTAATTCGTTTTTGCCATATTTAAAAGATTAAATACAAGGTAAAAAGAATGGGCTTAAATGGGCTTAAAACATACAAAGGTTTGGGCCTTTTTCCACATAGGAAGGGAGCCCAAAAACCCAACAAATCTCCCCCTCCCAACTATGTGGAGGAACTCGCCAAACCGGCGATCAAGCAACAGGTTTCAAACTTATCTCTTGGTAAAGACTTTGTCAACATATCAGCACCATTATCATCCGTATGAACCTTCTCAAGTTCTAGCAATTTATCATCCAAAGCATCGCGTATCCAATGATACCTCACATCAATATGTTTGGACCTAGAATGAAAGGTTGAATTTTTCCAAGATGAATAGCACTCTGACTATCACATAACAACACATACCTCTCTTGTGTAAAACCAAGTTCTTGTAGAAACTTTCGCATCCATATTAACTCCTTACTTGCTTCAGTAGCAGCAATGAATTCTGCCTCTGTAGTAGACAACGCAACACACTTTTGCAACCTAGATTGCCAAGCCACTGCTCCCCCTGCAAAGTTGATCAAGTAACCAGAAGTAGACCTCCTTGAATCAACATCCCCTGCCATATCTGAATCTGTATAACCAGTGATAATTGGTTTCTCACTTCCAAAACAAAGCTTCAAATTGGAGGTGCCACAAAGATATCTCATAATCCACTTCACTGCATTCCAATGCTCTTTTCCTGGATTAGAAAGATATCGACTGACTATGCCAACGGCATGAGCAATATCTGGCCTAGTGCATACCATTGCATACATCAAACTACCCACTGCTGATGCATAAGGAACCTTTTGCATATATTCTTTTCCTTCTTCGTGAGAAGGACTATGCTTGATACTTAATCTAAAGTGTGGAGGAAGAGGAGTACTCACTACTTTAGCATTATTCATATTGAATCTTTTAAGTACCTTTTCAATATACTTCTCTTGTGATAGCCATAACTTCTTAGCCTTTCTATCACGTACAATCTTTATGCCAAGAATCTGTTTTGCTGGCCCCAAATCTTTCATAGAAAAAAATTTGCTCAAATCATGCTTCAACCTGTCAATCCTAGAAGCATCCTGGCCAATAATAAGCATGTCATCAACATAAAGCAACAAGATAATAAAATCATCATCAGAGAATTTACGAAAAAATACACAATGATCAGAAGTAGTCTTTTTATAGCCATGCTCCCCCATAACAGACTCAAACTTCTTATACCACTGCCTCGGTGCTTGTTTCAAACCATACAAGCTTTTCTTCAACTTGCACACAAGTTTCTCTTTTCCTTTTTCTCTGAAACCCTCTGGTTGCTCCATGTAGATTTCTTCTTCTAAATCACCATGAAGAAAAGCAGTTTTCACATCCATCTGCTCAACTTCCAAATCAAGACTAGCGGCTAAGCCAAGAATAACTCGGATAGAAGACATCTTCACAACTGGAGAAAAAATTTTCTCAAAGTCTATCCCCTTTTTCTGACTGAAGCCCTTAACAACCAACCTAGCTTTGTATCGTGGGTGTGAAGAACTATCATCTTGCTTCAACCTATAAACCCATCGATTCTTTAAAGCCCTTTTTCCTTCTGGTAACTCTACCAACTCAAAGGTGTGGTTGTCATGCAAAGATTTCATTTCATCTTCCATAGCATCAACCCATTTAGTCTTGTCTTCAATTTTCATAGCTTGTTCATAGCACTCAGACTCTCCCCCATCAGTCAAGAGAACATAATTAAGTACATACTCGTTTGGAGAATACTTTGTAGAACGTTGATGAACTCTTTCAGACCTTCTTTGTGGAACCACTGGTGGAGCTGTAGGTACATGTTGTTGATCATCAACATTATCAACAGAGGGAACATCTACATCACCTACATCATCATTAGCAAGTTGATCACCATGAGTATCAATCTCTGTATCATCATGAACTGGATTTGGCCTACCCAAGGTAATTGTATCTGAATCAGTCAAGTCACCACTATCAGTAGACATAGTCTTCTTGGCCTTTTCAATATCATTAATTGTCTGATCCTCACAGAACACCACATCACGGCTTCTAATAAGTTTCTTCTCAACTGGATCATACAACCTATAACCAAGGTCATCTAGACCGTAACCAAGAAAGATACACTGTCGTGTCTTAGCATCTAGCTTCGACCTCTCATCTTTAGGAACATGCACAAATGCCTTACAGCCAAAAATCTTCAAGTGATCATATGATACATCTTTGCCAGACCAAACTCTGTCAGGAACATCACCATCCAAAATAACAGCAGGAGATAAGTTAATAACATGTGTTGCAGTAAGCAAAGCCTCACCCCAAAATGATTTAGGTAAGTGTGCATCTGAAAGCAAACATGCCACTCTCTCAATCAAAGTTCTGTTCATCCTCTCAGCAACACCATTCAACTGAGGAGTCTTTGGAGGGGTTGTCTGATGTCTAATACCATGTTGTCTGCAATACTCATCAAATGGTCCACGGTACTCACCACCATTGTCTGATCGAATACATTTCAACTTTTTCCCAGTTTGTCTTTCTACTAATGCATGAAACTCTTTGAACACACCAAGTACTTGATCTTTGGTCTTCAAAGTATAAACCCAGAGTTTTCTAGAATGATCATCAATAAAGGTCACAAAATAGATAGCACCACTATGAGAATGTACCTTCAAGGGGCCACAAACATCAGAATGCACCAACTCTAATAGATCTGATTTCCTTGAAGGAGGATGACTCTTGAAAGAAACTCTATGTTGTTTTCCAGCCAAACAATGAGAACACCTTTTCAACTTTGCATTCTTTAATTCACAAAATAAATTCTTTTTGGCCAAAAGATTAAGCCCTTTCTCACTTATGTGACTAAGCCTCTTGTGCCATAACTCGGTGACATGATCTTCTTCCACCACAGTAATTGCATCATTAGAAAGTTTAGCTTCCATTACATACAAGCTGGAATACTTCTTACCATGAGCTACAATCATAGAGCCTTTTGTGAGCTTCCATTTTTCATTACCAAAGGTGTTGATATAACCCTCATCATCAAGCTTCCCCGCTGATATCAAGTTCAGTCGAACATCAGGAGCATGTCTCACATCTTTTAATAACAAACTTGTTCCATTGTTAGTCATCAAAGAAACATCTCCAAAACCAATAACCTTTGACAAGCCATCATTACCCATCTTCAAGATATCAAAATCACCAGAAGTGTAAGAAGTAAAGAACTCCTTCCTTGAAGTAACATGATGCGAAGCTCCACTGTCAACAATCCAACTTGTCTCATGGCATGCTAAGTTGATAAAATTCTCATCACAAACAATGACAAGATCAGTAGAAGAAACAGAAGCGACACAATCACTATTCTCATGATTGTTCTTGTCTTCCTTTAAATTTCCATTCTTCTTATCTCTTTTATATTGGAAACAATTCTTCTTGATATGCCCCAACTTGTCACAATAATGACACTTTTTATCTTCATATCTTCCTCTTGACTTGCTACGGCTTTTATCTCTACCCCTTGGACCTTTGCTTTTATTTCTCCCCCTATTCTCGGTGTATAAAACCTCAAATTCTGATGATGAACCTTGAGACTTTCTTCTCATCTCTTCATTCATGACACTACTTTTAGCCATCTCCATTGTCACAACACCATTTGGGGCCGAGTTACAAAGTGACATCCTAAATGTCTCCCAAGAATCCGGCAAAGTACCTAGCAACCAAAGAGCTTGAATCTCATCATCAAACTTTATACCCATAGCCGACAACTATTGAAGAACACCTTGAAATTCACTCAAGTGATCGGTGATAGTACACCCTTCCTTGTACTTCAAACTCATCAATTTCTTGATCAAGAGCAACTTGTTGTTACCGGTCTTCTTGGCATATAAGGATTCAAGTTTATCCCATAAGGTCTTTGCATTTGTCTCATCACTAATGTGGTTAAGGACATTATCATCTACCCATTGCCTAATGTAGCCAGAAACTTGTTCATGCTCAAATTCCCATTCCTCATCAGACTTAGAGTCGGGTTTTGTTTTAGCAAACACGGGTAAATGTCAACTCTTCACATATAAGAGATCTTTCATCTTTCCTTTCCACTTATGATAGTTAGAACAATTCAAACTGATCATTCTACTTGTATTTGTCTCCATCATTCAATCAAGCCAACACAATAGAAAATCAACAAACCTGTGCTCTGATACCACTTGTTAGGGAAAAATCACTCCCACACCTGATCGAACTTATGAGAAGATAACAAGTATATCACAAAAATATTTTCAGCCCTAACAATATGTGCAAATAATGAATATAAATCAACCACACATGAGACACAAGAATTTAACGTGGAAAAACCTCTTCAAATCGAAGAGTAAAAAACCACGGGACTCTAAAGCCCAAATCGAAACTTCACTATTATCAATAGAGGTTACAAAATCTAGTTCCAATTCTTCCAATGGGTATACAACCCCAATAGCAACAAGAAGTAAAACTACTACTCGAAGAAACAAAGAGATGCAGAAATTTCACCCAAAGAAACAGAGGCTGTTGTACGGAGCGAATAACTTGACTTAGAAAACTCCAATAAAAAATCTGACCGTACAGATTGACGAACTATGTGTCCTCTACCTGCTGTCCAAAAATAAGCCCAATCGGACCACGGATGACCTCCCGATCGTTGGCTTGATCACGGCTGCGCAAATCACCTACGCCCAGAAAAACTGCTGCTCTCTTTCTCTTCTTCTTAAGATGCTAAACCCTAACCCTAATTCGTTTTTACCCTAATTCGTTTTTGCCCTATTTAAAAGATTAAATACAAGGTAAAAAGAATGGGCTTAAATGGGCTTAAAACATACAAAGGTT
>CM053276.1:122456141-122553140 GCA_028583415.1 Protea cynaroides | reverse complement strand
CCCTATAACCACGTTGTCCAAAAAGATACCCCACAAAAATACAACGGAGAGACCCTGGAGAAAATTTATGATGATGAGGATCAGTACTGTGAGCAAAAAACACACAACCGAATGTACGAGGATGTGAGTAAGATGGAAAAGAATTGAATAACAGCTGGTATGGTATTTTAACGGCAAAGGAAAGCATACTATTAATTAAATAGGAAGCTATTAAAATGCATTTTCCCCAAAAAGAAAGAGGTAAATGGGCATGGAAGCGTAAAGCACGAGCCACCTCTAAAAGATGACGGTGTTTACGCTCAATAATACCGTTTTGTTGTGGTGTGTAAATTCAAGAATGCTGACAATGGATGCCACAAGAGTGAAATAATTTTTCATGGATGTAGAACGCAAAAAATTCAAAATCGTTATCAGTCCGAATACTGTTAGGATTGAGAGATGCAAATAAGAAGAAAACACAAAGAATTAATGCGGTTCAGCATCCCATCGTGGGATGCCTACGTCCACCAAAGAAAAGAGAAATTTTTTATTCCCAAGAAACTTCTACAGCTCTCTACTTGACAAGCTTAGCTCATCTGTCAGCCTTACAGCTCCTTCAGCTCTCCACTGTCAGAGGAAAATCCTTTGTCTAATAAAAACCTCTGACAGCCCTTACAACCTTACCTAGGTTTTCCCACACAAATACAATATATAAGGAAACCTAGAAATCTTAATCCCACTACAATTATAAGTTTATCCCATACATGTAATAGATCAAACCTTAATACAAGTACAACTCTACTAATTGTGTGGACCCTACAGAATACAAGACACCAACCAACAAATCTCCACCTGGATTGGATTCTGCAAACCACCTTGAAGAAAATCCATTGATGTTGATTCTATAATCCTGTTTCTGCTAAACCGCTACACCCAAATCGGCATAGCCCACACCCCGTCTGGATGTCCCGTACAGCTTACCATCGTACGATGTGATGTGACTCCATTTCTTCCACTGCTACAGCATCATCGAAAAGATCACCGTCACTCACAGTCCTCCTGCAATTTCAGTTGCACCTGGAACCCGAGTCTCTTACCACCGCATGCACCTCCAATGCAGACCTTGAGAATCGACTCCTCATCCCAGTCCTCTGCAACTCCAATTGCATCTGGAACCCAAGTCTCTCACCTCTGCACCTCCAATGCAGACCTTGAGATCCGACTTCTTGTCCCAAGCTGCCAGTACTCCTTTACCCCGCGGTGCAACATAAACTGGCCATTATGCGCACCGTGTCGGGATTTTAATCCCGCTGTCAGATCCCAGAGAAAACCCCTCGATCCGACCTAGCTACCATCGCTCCATCAATCCAATCACGATCTCCTAACCGTCACTGACCATCAGAACCCTGGGTATAAAACACAAATCTAGAAACTATGGGGATGCGATCTCGCATTCCCCTTCCACGTCCCCTTCCAACTCCCAAATTGACCCATACACCACCATCCAGTGCAGGCCACCGCTGGAGACATTTGATTCGTAGCAACCCTTGCAACCCCACTGCATGATTTTCGTGCCAGCCTTTGTATCTCCTCTGCACCTGTGACTTCACTCCCTAGATGTCATCCAGATATTTGGTTGCAAACACAAATCAAATCTTAAAATTGACGTCCTGGTTCCATACTCTGTTCATGAAACCCTCTTCTTTTTTTTTTTTCTTCAATGATCACTTTTCTTAAAATCTTATCAGAGATTCAAAGTTAAAAAAAACAAAAACAACTCACTTTTCTTGTACGTACGGTTTCAACTCTCTTTTTTTCTTCAATTTTTTTTTCAACTTCACAAAAGAGAAAACACAGCACTAACCGTACCTTTTTTTTTTTCTTCTTCTTCTTCTTCATACTGCTACCTCTCTCCTTCTCCTAGATCACTGAACGATCTATCGAACCTGGCTCTGATACCACTTGTTAGGATTGGGAGACGCAAACAAGAAGAAAACACAAAGAATTAACGTGGTTCAGCACCCCATCGTGGGATGCCAACGTCCACAAGAGAAAAGAGAAATTCTTTATTCCCAATAAACTTTTACAGCTCTCTACCTGACAGGCTTTGCTCATCTGTTAGCCTTACAGCTTCTTCAGCTCTTCACTGTCAAAGGAGAATCCTCTGACAGTCCTTACAGCCTTACCTAGGTTTTCCCACACAGAGACAATATATAAGGAAACCTAAAAATCTTAATCCCACCACAATTATAAGTTTATCCCATACATGTAATAGATCAAACCCTAATACAAGTACAACTCTATTAATTGTGTGGACCCCAAAGAATACAAGACACCAACCCAACAAATACAACAAACAGGGGACTGATATTGAGTGGCAGCCATATTGAAAAAACGAGATAAAAACTTGTAAGAATCAAATTTTAAAGACATAAAAAAATCCACGTAGACATGGAAAAATCGTCTAGTAAGGTGAGGAAATGAAGGGTAGAGTAGGGATCCCATATATCACAATGCACAAGATGAAAAGGAGCAAATATTTTGGTAGTGCTATTGAGGAAGGAGAGCAGACATTGTTTAGCAACGGTACAAACATCACAAGTGTAAGTTGTAGGAAATTTAACAAAAGGTAAAGATAAAGTGTGGAAATGATGTCCAATCGAAAATGGCATGTGTCCAAGGATATTGTAGAATGGGTTGCAGTGGCAGCAGTGGGAGGTTCAGCAAAGTGGTCAAAACCATCACGTTGTATCCCCGCCCTAGTCACTCTTCTCGTTGCTAGGTCCTAGAAAACATAGATGTGGGAAGAAAATGTAACTATGCAATTTAAAGCAGAAGTTATTCGGCCTACTAATAGCAATTTAAGAGGGAACAACCAGTACCTTGTCAAGTGTTATGGAAGTAGATAAAACTTGAGAATCAATATGAGTAATCAGGAGATTAGTCCCATTTAGAAAATATACTGATTGATGAAATCCAGTAGGAATGGATACCATGGATGGAGATACAAAAGAGCGAAAATGGTGTAAAGCTCCTGAGTCTATTACCTAGGAGAAGAAGTAATAAAACTAAAGCATGATTTCATACTTGCAAACTAAGCATTAGGTTAAGAATCAGAGTTCAGAAAAGATAGTAATTGATGATACTGTTCTTGGGTGAGAGGCGGCAGTCAAGGTAATGCAGCCAATGTGGGAGAGGTTGTAGTAGAAGAAGACTCATGAGCATGTTGTTCAGACATAGCAGCATGAGCATGATTGTTCTTGCTTGGAGCAGGTCGCCAGAAATGACCCTCAACGTAGCCATAAAGTAGGAAACATGTATCACGGGTGTGACCCATTTTATCACAATGAGTACACTGTGGCCGATCGGGAATAACCGTCATAACAGCCGCGACCTGACTCAAGACCAAATTGCCGAGAAGGACCAGAGTCATGAAATGTTCTTGACTGATTTTCAGAAAGATGAAATCGGTTATGGGAGACTTGGAAAACAACAACATCGGCAGAAGCTTGAATGGGGATTCCTTTGTGGCGTTCTTATTGGAGTACTAAAGAACAAGCCTTATCGATATTCGGTAAAGACTCCATTGCTAAAATTTGAGTTCTTACAGTTGTAAAAGAGTCACTGAGACCCATTAAAAATTGAAAAACCTTCTCTGTTTGAAAGTTTTCTTAAAAAATATTGAATGAGCCACAAGTACATTGAGGTATTTTCAAATAAATCCCTAATTCATCCCATAAAACTTTGAAAGATGAAAAATAACCTGGGACAATTAATGACATTGAAAAGGCCGAGAAGACAGTGTCTACTGATAGTGGTGACTTGACTGATTTAGATACAACTCCCTTAGGTAGGCCAAATCCAGTTCATGATGATACATAGATTGATATTTATGGTGGTCAACTTGCTAGTGATAATTTAGTGGATATAGGTGATGTAGATGTTCCTGCTGATGTTAATGTTGATGATCAGCAGCATGTACCTACAGTTCCACCAGTGGTTTCACAAAGAAGGTCTGAAAGAGTTCAACAACGTTCTACAATATATTCTCCAAAGGAGTCGGTTCTCTAGGTCTCCGCTAGAGGTGCAAAGGTGAGAGGCTCAGGTTCTAGGTGTATCTGGAGTTGCAACAAACTTTGAGTGATGTTATCTTTCTGGTGATGTTGTGGTAGTGGAAGAGGTAGAGACACATCAATTCGTACGACGATAAGTTGTGTAGGACACCCAGACGGGGTGTGGGCTATGCTTGTTTTGGGTGTAGCGGTTTGGCAGAGACGGGTTTACAGAATCAACATCAACGGGTTCTTCTTTAAGGTGGTTTGTAGAATTCAAGTCAGGTGGAGATTTGTTAGGTTGTGTCTTGAATTCTGTGGGATCCACACTATTACTGGATTGTACTTATAATACCGTCTACTATATGTACGGGGTAAATATGAAATTATGTGGGGATTAGGGTTTCTAGGGATCCCTATATGTTGTCTATGTGGGAAAAACCCTAGGTAAGGTTGGGTGACGGCTGTAAGGCTAACAGAGGAGAACACTCTATTAGGTGGAGATTTGTATAGGTTTCTTGGCAATAAAGAATTCTCTTTTTCTCTGTGGACGTAGGCATCCCACAATGGGGTGTTGAATCATGTTGATCTTCGAGTTTTTCTTCTTGTTTGCATCTGCAATCCTAACAAGTGTTATCAGAACTTAGGTTTTTCAAAGAAGGAGAGGTACACAGTATGAAGAAGAAAAGAAGAAGAAGAAAAAAATAAATTAGAAACAACATGTTTATGGTGTTTGCAGTTAACCTGATGGGGTTTCAAGGGTTTTTGAAGGATGCTTGGTTAGGGCGGTTTGCCAATGGTCGACGAGTACAGGAGGTTGCCAAGGTTGTTATGAATCAAATCTTAATGACGGAAGAACCTACCATGGTTGGTAAAGGTGATGACACTGCTGTAATGAGTGTTTATGGTCGGCTGGGGCCGACGAGGTAGTTTGATCGCATGGAGGAGCAACAATTTGTTTTTATCAAATTGAGGAATCTTGCTCAGGGGAGATCTGTTCAAGCTCCTATTTTTGGGGTGCTGCCGACGGTTAGGGAGGCTAGATCAAAGGTAGAAGGTTCATCACGGGAAGATGCAGAAAGTCGATCGGAGACAGGGGGATTTCTGTAGAAGACGGTTTTTGCGGCTATGATATCGTCGGTTGTTGCAGGTGGTCTGCAAAAGGGTCGAGGATCTGATGTTGGGTTGTGATCCAAGTTTTCTATAACTCCCATTGTTGTGACACTAGATCTCTCACAGGATTGGGTATTGACAGAAGGTGCAGTAAGTCCGTCTGTGACCATTGGAGATGTCGCAGACCAATTGCTATTGCGGCATGGTTTGTCGGGAATTGGTGTGAACTCAATGAATGAAGCTGCAAGCATGCCTTTGGTGCTTGCGACAGAGTGCACAAACCAAGGGGGATCAATGCTTGCAGCGCTAAATGCGCTATCGCATGTGAGGGTTTCTCCAGGAGAAATCCATCGATCCTGGTCGGGATGCAGAGTGCTATTATAAGTATGTTACTAAACACGTGTCATAGTTAGAAGTAGTTTGGTTAAAGCATACGTGTCATATGTAAAGGTCTATAAATAGATCTGATAAGTATACTTGTAATTTAATCAATTTTCTAATAGAGTGTTGACTCAGTCATACGGTCTGTTCTCATATTTCTCTGTTCTATCTACCAAACCGAACTCTCTGGATTTAACATGGTATCAGAGCTCAGGCACTTTTGAATTTTTTTTTTCTCTTCTCTTCTCTTTGTGCGACGGCAAGGTTTAGTCTTCTGGTTAGTTCTACGACTCGGATATGCCATGCGACGGTGAGATTTTTTTTATTTGACTGGTATTTTCTTGATCGGATCTGATTTTTGCTTAGATCTGATTTTGTTTTTTGTTCCAAGACAAGTCTCCCTCTTGTGTTCTTGGTTTCTTTTCTGGTTCGTGCCTCCCGATCTTGAGATATTTTTCAATTTCATCTTTGATTTTCTTGGATCACATCTCTAAGATTTCATCTCTACGATTTCTTGGTTCATATCTTGATTTCTTGATTTCATCTCTGAGATCTAGGGTTTTTGTCACAATTGTCTTCGTCTACAAATGTCTCTTCATTTACAAATGTGTTTGCATCTGCAAGTGGATCTTCTTCTATAGTTTCTGGAGTCTCGTTCTCATCTCCTCTACAATTGTATTCGTCGAACAATCCCGGTTTGATTTTGGTTACTCATTATCTAGATGGTAACAACTAATCCTCTTGGAAAAGGGCTATGCAAGTTGCTTTGAGTGCTAAGAACAAATATGCCTTTGTTGATGGAACCTGCACTCGACCTCAAGATTCATCCTCTGCCTCAGTTTGGGACCAATGTGATAGCATGGTCAGTTCTTGGATCTCCAAAAGTCTTGCAAAGGATATTCATAAAAGTGTTCTATATGCAGACAACGCTCGATCTCTCTGGCTTGATCTTGAAAGTCGCTATGCTCAAGGGAATGGCCCCCGGGTGTATGAATTAAAGAGAAAAATTTCACTTCTTCGGCGGGACACCATGTCAGTCTCTAGTTACTTCTCCGCTTTGAAAGTTCTCTGTGATGAGCTCAGATGTCAGTTTATCTTGCCTGAATGCACTTGTGGAGGCATGCTGAAAATACTGGAACAAGTTCATTCTGAACATGTTTATCAGTTCTTGATGGGCTTCAATTTAGCACAGTTCGGTCTCAGATTCTGGCTATGGAGCCGTTATCTACTGCAAGTAAAGCATATTCAATGGTTCTACAGGAAGAGCGCCATCATGGCCTCTTTACTCAGCATATTTCTACAGACAACATTTCCTGTACAGTCAATCAGAGTATTCTACAGAACACAAATACCTCTGTTCATCATCGGCTCTTCTACACTCATTGTCATAAGTAGGGCCATGTCAAAGAAACATGTTATGAGTTACATGGCTTCCCGCAAGGTTTTGGTTCTCGGCCTTTTAAAAATCCTAAGACTCAGTCGGCTCAGTCTCATTTGGCCTCTAAAATGGAGTCAGGTTTGTACTCTTCTGTCAGCTCAGTTCCTCTACCGAGTTCAGTTACAACTCCACAGCCTAGCATATTTGCTCCTCTGCAACAATTGGATACTAGTTCTCCATTGCCTCCCTTGACATCTCTTCAGTACCAGCAACTTATGAGTTTTCTAAACACAACTTCAACTGTAAATTTTGCAGGTACTCCTCTCTGTCTTAATACTAATGTCTCTCAACCCAATTCTTGGGTTATTGACTCTGGTGCATCACCCCATTTTTCACCCTTACCCCCTGTTTCCTTATCTTCTTCTCAAGCTTATCCACCTGTCACCTTACCTGATGGAACTACATATCCTATTACTCAGCTTGGTTCTCACCATCTATCCCCTACTCTGGAATTACAGGAAGTATTTCATGCACCTAAATTTGCATTTAATTTTTTCTCTGTGAGTGAACTTACTTCCTCTCTTAATTGCACAGTAACATTTTCCCCCCCTCTTTTTGTACATTTCAGGACTTGTTTACGAGGACGGTGACTGGAGTGGGGCTGCTCCGTAATGACCTTTACTACTATGAGTCGACATCTGCCCCTACTGTTCTATCAATTTCAACCGAAATCTAGCATTCCAAGTTGGGTCATCCCTCCCCCACTTGCGTCAAAATTCTTTCACTTCCTTCTAATTTTCAGCAATGTACTGTATGTCCATTAGCCAAACAGTCCAGGTTACCATTTACCTCTAGTGACAATAAATCCTCTGTTCTCTTTGAGTTGATCCATTGTGATATTTGGGGACCGTATTCTATAGCCTCACTCAGTGGGTGTCATTACTTTTTGACAATTGTAGATGATTGTTCTTGAACTACATGGGTGTATCTCATGAAATATAAATCAGAGACATTTAGGTTTTTTTCTCAGTTTTTCAAACTAGTTAATACTCAGTTTTCAACTTCAATTAAAATTGTTAGGACTGAAAATGGGCCAGAATTTCTGTCTACCTTCATGCAAAATCTATTTCAGTTTTTGGGTTTAATGCATCAATTAATTTGTGTCTACACTCCTCAACAAAATGGAGTGGTAGAAAGAAAACATCGTCATTTACTGCAAATGGCCAGGGCTCTTCGGTTTCAAGCTCACTTGCCTTTAAAATTTTGGGGAGAATGTGTTCTTACAGCTTGTTACCTCATAAACAGACTTCCTACATCAGGTTTATCTGGTAAATCTCCATATGAAATTCTGTTTCAGAAATCTCCTTCCTATACTCATCTTAGAATATTTGGTTTATTATGTTTTGCTTGTAATCATTCTCCTCATAAGACCAAATTTTCTGCCCGGACGGTTCCTTGCATATTTTTGGGATATCCATTTAATCAGAAAGGTTATAGAATATTTGACCTTACTTCTCAGTCCATATATACTAGTCGTGATGTATTATTTTTTGAATCAGTTTTTCCATTTCAATCATGCACTGATATGTGTCTATTACCATTTAAAAATAATAATCATGTAGCTATTCTTTCTGTGTCTATTTCAGAACACATGCATGATTCCTTTCCTAGTAATATTCCACAGACACATCTCACACTGCTGATTCTATTAGTTCTGCTGGTCTTAATGGGCCATATAATATTTCTCCTCAGTCCATTCCATGTACTGATTCTAATGAGCCCATTCCACGTACAGATTCTGCTGTACCTAATGAGCCCATTCCATGTACAGACTCTACTGAGCCCATTACACTTACAAACCCTACTATACCTACTGCGTCCATTCCTTCTTCTACTCATTCTATTCCTCATTTACGTCGGTCTACTAGAGTCAGTTATCCTTCTACAAAATTGAAAGACTTTTTGTGTAATGTTGTTACATCGTAGCCCATGACAGTCTCCTCTCCCACCAGAACAGGTATTTTTTTATCCCATACAAGCCCATTTATCATTTTTTTGCCAATCATGCATATCAAACTCTCATCACAACCTTATGTACTAAAACTGAACCCACTACATTTAGTTAGGCCAACAAACTTCCTACTTGGCAAAGGGCCATGGATGATGAGATGAATGCATTACTTGAAAAAAAAAACTTGGTCTATACAGTCCCTACCTCAAGGTAAGCGGGCTATTGGGTGTAAATGGATCTATAAGATCAAAAGGCATGCTGATGGGACTATTGAAAGGTACAATGCCCGGCTAGTTGCCAAAAGCTATACACAAATGGAAGGGCTAGATTATCATGAGATCTTTACTCCCGTGGCCAAATTGGTCACCGTCCGATGCCTTATCGCCTGAGCTACATAAAGCATTGGTCCTTATACCAACTAGATGTTAAAAATGCATTCCTCCATGGCGACCTTGAGGAAGAGGTAAATATGACTACTCCACCTGGATATAAAATCAATGGAAGCCCACTTGAATCTGGTCTTGTATGTCAGCTACAGAAATCGTTATATGGGCTTAAGCTGGCTCCTAGACAGTGGAATGAGAAGTTCGTCCATGCTTTACAACAAATGGGTTTTGTACAATCATTAATTGATGCGTCTCTCTTTACCTATCAACGTGGATCTGTCTTCACCGCTATTTTATTCTATGTTGATGACACAATCATCACGGTTCATCGACTGAACACATTACTACTACAAAGGCCCATCTTCATACACATTTTCATATCAAGGACTTAGGTATATTAACTTATTTCCTTGGCATTGAGGTTATTCACATAGCAAATGGGCTTATTTTATCTCAGCAGAAATATGCCCTTGATGTACTTGCTGATTCTAGGCTTATGGCTTGCAAGCTCGGTTCCTTTCCTATGGAACATAAACTAAAGTTGAATAATGAATCTGGGCCTTTACTATCGGATCCAACCAGTTACAGGAGACTTGTGGGTCGTCTTATATACTTAACTGTAACTCGACCAGATCTTTGCTACTCTGTTCAGATATTAAGTCAGTTTATGCAAGACCCTAGAGAACCGCATCTACAGGCTGCTACTAGAGTACTTCAGTATTTAAAAGGCTCTATATCTCTTGGGCTTCATATGCGCCATGATATCTCACCGGTTCTCTCAGGATACTGTGATTTGGACTGGGCTGGGTGCCCATTTACAAGACGATCCACTACTGAGTATATTACCTTCTTTGGAACAAGCCCTATTTCTTGGAAATCGAAGAAACAGAATACAGTTTCTAAATCTTTTACAAAGGCGGAGTATCGGGCATTAGCTATGCTAACATGTGAACTTACTTGGATCAAATCTTTGTACACCGATCTGGGCTTGTTCCATTTGTTTCCCATCTTCGTGTTTTATGACAATCAATCTGCATTACATATATCTATCAATTCAGTTTTTCATGAACATATCAAACACATTGAAGTGGATTGTCACTTCATAAGAGATACGATACAATGTGGTTTGATTGTCTTCTACACATCCGATCTAAACTTCAATTGGCCGATATCTTAAATAAAGCATTGGGCCAAGGCCCATTTTCATTCTTAATCGACAAGCTTGGATTACAATCTACAGCTCCATCAGCTTGAGGGGGATATTATAAGTATGTCATTAAACACGTGTCATAGCTAGAAGTAGTTTAGTAGTTTGGTTAAAGCATACGTCTCATATGTAAAGGTATATCGATATAAACATCTGATAAGTGGATTTGTAATTTAATCAATTTTCTAATAGAGTGTTGACTCAGTCATACAGTCTGTTCTCATATTTCTCTGTACTGTCTATCAAACCGAACTCTCTGGAGTTAACAAGTGCTTGCTGGAAGGTCGGCGGCAGCCGATGGTGGCTTTTATGGCCGAAGGGAATGGCACAGCAGCTGCAGGAATCCGTAGACTGGGATCGGACCAGGAGGAAGAACGCTTGGAGGTTCTTTTGTTTGCAGCAACACATGTGATATTGCTGGGAGGTTCTCTGTCTGAATCGATCACCACAGGAGAGAAAGAAGGTGAAGCAGGGACTGTATTCGGGATCCCAAGTTCATGCGCAATGCCACTGTTGTCGAACATGATGGTATTGATGGCTGGTGTGGGATCGTTGGATCTCAGAAGCTCATCGAAGGTGGAGACGAGAACTTCCTTCTGGACGATGGGGTCTGAGCTGGTTACGAGGCTAATGCCGTCGGTCGTCTTTACAGAGAATGGATTATCGGAGGTTCAGTTGGTTGCTCTGTTTCGGTGCCACATGTGCCCGACAGGCGTTTTTTTTTTTCATATGTGGCGGGTTTTGCAGGGAGGAAGTTGGGTTCTCTGATAGATTAAAGGGAAAAAAAAAAAAAGGAGAAAGCAAAAGTGTAATCATTAGACTTGAGATTGAAAAAAAAAGAAAAAGAAAAAAAGATGTAATGATTACAATCTTGTGAGTGTTTTTTTAAATTTTCTTTTCCTTGGGTTTCCTTGGATCACTCCTTTTTTTTTTTTTACAAGGTGAGTTGTTTGTTCTCGGTTGGATGTCGTGGGATTCACATGTACACTGAGCTAAGTCGACAGACGTTGGAGATGATGGCCGGTGAGGCTTGTATGCTGGCGATAGGGTTGTTCATTGGTCCTGGGTGTGGAATAGAACAGTAAAATGGCTCAAGCTTTTTCATATGTGGTATTCTCGTTTATGGTAGGATCACATGTGGTGTTAGATCCTTACAAAGATGATGGTCAGTGACGGCTAGGGGACCTCGGACTTATAGGCTGATGATAGTTGTTAGTTGATCTGATTGGATCGAGGAGGTTTTCTTTGGGATCTGACAATGGATTTGAATCCCGACACGGTGTGCATAATGGCCAGTTGATATTGCACCACGGGAAAAGAAGGACTAGTGAGCTGCGGTGAGGAATCGATTCTCTAGGTCTGCGCTGGAGGTGCAGAGGTAAGAGGCTTAGGTGCTGTTTGATAAAACTTCAACTTTGAGATTCTTACTTCTGGTTCAAATTTTTACTCCAACTTCAAAAGAATTCAAGAGTATGAGGGAGTAGAAATATGTTTGTTAACCTAATTTAGTCATGGACTCCAGAGTAGTGGTGGGGGATGGTGGATGGTGGTACTAGTGGTGAGTGGTGATGGTTGGTTGGTGACGGTGGTGGTGGGTGGGAGGTGGTGGTGAAGGGTGGCGGTGGGTGGGCGGTGGTGGTGAAGGGTGGCGGGGGTGGTGGTGGGTGGTAATGGAGGGTGGTGGCGGGGGTGGTGGGTGATAGTTGGTGGTGGTGGTGGCGGTGGTTGGTGGTTGGTGGTGGTGGCGATGGTAGGTGGCGATGGGTGGTAGTGGATGGTGGTGGCGGTGGTGGGTGGTTGTGGTGGTGGCGACGGGGGGGCGGTGGTGGTGGGTGATAGGTGGTGGTGGTAGTGGTGGGTGGTGGTGGTGGTGGTTGGTGGCTGGTGGTGGTGGCGATAGTAGGTGGCGGTGGGTGGTGATTGAGGATGGTGGTGGTGGCGGTGGCGGTGGGTGGTAGTGGATGGTGGTGGCGGTGGTGGGTGGTTGGTGGTGGTGGCGACGAGGGGTGGTGGTGGCGGTGGTGGTGGGTGATAGTTGGTAGTGGTGGTAAGTGGTAGTGGCGGTGGTTGGTGGTGGGTGGTGGTGGCGATGGTGGGTGGTGGCGGTGGGTGGTGGTGCGAGGATGGTGGTGGTGGGTAGTGGTGGCAGTGGGTGGTGGCGGTGTGGTGGTGGTGGTGGTGGTGGCGGTGGCGGCAGTGGGTGGTGGAGGGTGGTAGCGGCAGTGGGTGGTGGCTGGTGGGTTGTGGTGTTGGTGGTGGTAGTTGGTGGTAGTAGTGGTGTGGGGTGATTTTTACTCCAAAATTGTGCTCTGAAGTCGAAAAGCATCTATTTGATGCTCCAAAAAATTGGATTCTAGAGCTCATTGGAGCCGGTTCACTCATGGATTCACCAGAAGTCCGAACCAGGTTACCAAACAGGCTTCTACTCCATTTATGCTCCAGAAGTCAGAATCCAACTTCTGGAGTGTTACCAAACACCCCCTTAGGTTCCAAGTATATCTGGAGTTGCAGCAGACTGTGAGTGACGTTATCTTTCCGATGATGCTGTGACAATGGAAGAGGTAGAGTCACATCACTTCGTACGACGGTGAGCTGTACAGGACTCTCGGACGGGGTGTGGGCTATGCCTGGTTTGGGTGTAGCGGTTTGGCATAGACGAGTTTATAGAATCAACATCAATAGATTCTTTTTCAAGGTGGTTTGTAGAATTCAAACCAGGTGGAGATTTGTTAGGTTGTGTCTTGTATTCTATGGGATCCACATTGTTACTGGATTGTATTTGTATTAGGGTCTATTACATGTAAAAGAAAAATCTGTAATTATATGGGGATTAAGGTTTCTAGGAATCCCTATAAGTTGTCTCTGTGGGAAAAAATTAGGTAAAGTTGGGTGACAGTTGTAAGGCTGACAGAGGAGAACACTCTGTTAGGTAGAGATCTGTATACATTTATTGGCAATAAAGAATTCTTTTTTTCTCTATGGGGGTAGGCATCCACAATGATGTGTTGAACCATGTTAATCTTCGTATTTTTCTTCTTTTTCTGCGTTTCCAATCCTAACAACTAAGAGATGATCTTGTTGCAGAAGAGAGAGATTTTGTTTCAGTTCGTAGCCTCTGGGGCCATTGCCCCGGGAGAAACGTTCTTCAAGACCTATCCAAAGATCTTAGGCAGAATCGGCGTATAGAACGCTCGAATGAAGCTCTTTGCAAATGCTGTTGTATAACCAGGAAAGCACCATTAGATCGCACTGCTCCCATGCCTGGACGTCAGCTGCAGGAGCCAAAGGCTTTGGTAAGATTGCATCGACGAATCCAAACTTATTTTTAGCGCCCAAAGAAACTCTCATCCGGCGCCATGTCCCAAGCATAGTTATTCCCGTCAAGCAGGTGAGTTACCAGGACATGGCCGGATTATCCGATGGGTAGAGAAAATACTGCGTGCGCAGGGACAGAGATGAACCGTGTGATTATTCTTGCGTATGACTATCCATTATGAGAGAAGACCAAGAATTGAAGAAGAACAGGATGAAATCGCATAAGAACACTAGAATTAGGGCAAAAACCTTAAATCACGCAAGAACAGGGTAAAGATCTTGTTGAATCTTGAACTGAAACTTGCAATGTTTCAGCAATTCCTTGTCGAATCGAGCAATAACAACCGAAGGACCGAGTAGTCAAGGATGAATCGAACCAAAAAAAGGAAATGGAACAAATTGCAGAAAGCGTACAAACATGGCTTTGATACCATGTAAAAAGGAAGAACTGAGCTTTATTTCTGTAAAATGTAAATGTTACAAGAAAGTGAAAGTCCTTATATATAGAGGACAGAACAGAAAGAAACAAAGTAATACGGTAAGTAAACTATATAGCAACTAGGTAAACCAATACAGTCACCAGTCAACCGTCAGCTTAGTCAGCCTTGGTGACGTGGCTTTTATTTAAAATCCAACATACAGCAACTAGGTAAGATTATCATCTTTTCAAGTTTTATTTGACAGGGATGCAGTAGATCAGTCCTGAAGTCATCATCTTCATTAGTGATGGCCGCATCATCTCCTTTAAATCAGGTATTCATGATGAATCTAGACTTCAGGATGGCCTTCCCCTTGAGACCCCAGGTTCTGATGATCTTGCGGTATTCACTGAAGCTCATTTCAGTGTACAAGGGAGAACACTCACGCTTCTTCACCACCTCTTCAAGAGGCCCTATCATCTTGTTTCCCTCTGGGTATATGAAGATCGCTATTGACATCCTTTCCTTCTCGCTATTCACGGTAGTACGATGGTTCACGCTCTTGTAGATCCCATTTGAGAGTATCTGAGTAATCCAAATCATTTTATGGTTAGGTTTGTCTTATAACCTAAAGCTCTCTTAATTTATGGGAACTTGTAGTTATATGAACATTGAGTATTTATGTGGCTTTATATCCGTAATGACTTAAGCAACAGGGTTCAGACAGGAGAATTAAACTCATGATCTTGATGCCTGGACTCTACTGACAGAAAACCAACTGTGGTAGCAGTTGTCTTCGTCACTAGCTATCTCCTGTTATAAAGAAATATGACTATTTTGATTTTAAGAGACTTCAAACTTTTTAACCACTGTTTGTGCTTGTTTCAAGCTGAAATTTGATCAATTAGGTTGTATGAGGTTGCATAGCTATCACACATGGACCCATCCACGCACTGACGCACCATATATCTATGTCATGACTTGCAACATCAGCCTACCAATGGATGTGTTCATGAGAAGGAGGTCCCTAAACCGATCTCAATGAATGGTATTTTTGTAATTTCATAGAACTTTAACTCTATTCCTTGACCGGGATCCAACCAAATCCATTAATGCATGCCAAGTGGCAAATGAGGATGAATTTAAAATGTTGTTACCTCGAGTTGGTCAGCAATGAAAACAGTGAGTGCATCTTGAAGGGGAGGAAGGGAGATCCAGACACCATCCTTGTTGAATTGCAATCCTGAGACCTGATCTTGTAGCAAGACAGTCATGGCTCCCGGATCAGTGTGTGGAGACAAACCCAGTGCAAGTTCTGGCTGTGGGCACTTAGGATAAAAGTTCATCCTATAGCCACCTCCCACATTTTCATCTCCACCAAGAGTCTCGAACAATGTCTCTTTCTTCTCTAATCCCAAGTCCTCAGAGAATATTGACAGCAATGCTTTAGACAGACCCACCACCATCTCCCCATATTCACTGATGACAGTCCTGCCCAAGGTAAGATGGTCGAGGTCAGAAATAGTTAAATACGAGTGTGTTTGTGTGTGTGTGTGTGTGAGAGAGAGAGAGAGAGAGAGAGAGAGAGAGAGAGAGAGGTATATTGTCTCTCACCAATCCAATGAATACTAAAACTCTACATGGCCGTTACATTTACTCAGGCCAAAGATTTATGCATGGCCATGATTTCTGCCATATATAATAATACTAAAAGTGCCCTTCCCTACTCAATCGTGTATAAACTCTGGGTCTGTTTTAATTTTTTCATTTTCCCCAAACACTAGCGGGTCTATGCTATGGAGGGAACTAAGCCCACCTCATGGATAAATTTACAGACCCCAGAAACAAAAAAGATGCCTAAAAATTAACTAAAAGTGACAAAAATTTTACATAAATGCCACTGGGTTTCATTTCAATGAGATACAATTCTTATAGTTTATGAAACTTTACACACTAATTATTCCTTTGTTTCAAATTGAAATTTAATCTCAGAAATTGATGTACTTAGATTTTCCCGAAAACTAAATGGATCGAGACTCAAGAGTCAGGATAAGGCATGCTTATCTTGCGCAGTTAATAAATCTCTGGCCAAGGATAAAGCCCAAGACACTTTATCTCAATCTACCCAATTATTTTGCAACAAAAACTGAGAAAATCCTTTCTCAATTAATATAATTCTATACTTAGGTTATGTTTGGATGTTAAGAAAAGAAGTATTTTGAAATAAAGGAAAAAGAGATACACATCATTGTTTTATCATTATTTTTACCTTATACTATTTTAATAAAAAAAAAATTTCTAATATATCTTTGGGTTTTTCAAATTAATACCATAACTCATCCAAACCATAACCAAACCATTAGGGACAGAATGGGTACTAATCCCTAATGGTGTGGCTAACCATTATGTCGGGTCTCATGACCAAAACTGGTGGCAGACAATTAGTACAATAACGCCCACAAGAAGCCGAGGGCCCATGCATTATGTATCAAATGAATCATGAGTCATGACCCGACCCAAACACACGTGAAAAGGTTATGCTAGCAGAGATCCGGACTCTTTTTTCCACAACCATATCTGATGCATTTAAGGTTGTCTTAGTTTAATTCCACACTATTACCCATCCCCATGAAACATACAAGAGATTCATCAATTTTGCAGCCACTTTGCGACCTAAATATCATCAGATTGAGAACTGGACCTATCCATAAGAGGAAATATGCTAGCATGGGTGGCAAAAGGTAGACCATTTCTTCTCACCATACGGAGAGAGGATCATGCTGGGCAACGGGGTGGGGCAAAGGTCCATTCCAGCCACGTTTAAGTGTGATATTGCCACTGCCAACTTGCCATGAAACATACATGATCGAGCCTCATCAACTTTGCAGCCATTTTGTGGCTCTACGAACTCCAAAGATTCCTAGCATTGAGACCCAATCTTTTTTTTTTTTTTTTGGTAAAAGATTGAGACCCAATCTTTGTCATATCAGACCCAAACCAATAACCATTAGGGGTAAACCCTATGACTAATCCAACTCATTGGGCCAATACATTGGCTATATGCTACTAGAGCCTAATGTCATGGACTCACGTGTTCCCCCCGTCATTCCAACATTGACCACCCTTCAGAGCCAGCTTGGGGTTTTTAAACAAGAGAGTCGTGATCAAAACTATATCTGGATTGATGATAACATTTGTGGAAGATGATCTCTACCACATTATGTTGATCTTGTCTCTTCTCTTGGCTAAATACGTTTAAGATTAACAACTAATAGGTGATTTCTAACAATAAGCAACCAAAGTCTCTCACATAATAGGGTTTGCTAATGGACTGACGTATCATTTTACATTTTACATTTCTCAAGTATGGGATTGAGATCCATATTCAAGAATTAGAGGGCGTGGCTCATTTGCACTTACGTACATCCTTCAATTCAAAACGAAGGTACTCATACTCTATTGCGAGAATAATTCAACTACACATATTTCATTCGTAATTATTTTTCCTTTTTTTTTTATGCTAATTGTCGTTCAACTACTGTACTTGTTCCACTCGTTGTCTGTGATCCTTTGTTGTTCAATTGTACTTGCTCCTTCTGTTGCCTATGATCCTCCCCACCCTTGTGCACATTAGCTATTTATCCCCGCTATCGTCATTGGTTCAGGAAAAAGAGAAGGAAAGCATGTTGAGTATTGAGAATAGTCTCACATTGCTAATGAGATTGGAATCCTGTGGTCTTATATATGGAGAGTCTCTCCACTTACTAGTTCAAACTTTTGAGTTGGAAACTTGATATGGTATCAGAGCTCCAGGGTTCTCTATCATAATAACCCTAAAAAAATAGGTCAAGTCACCGAACGAGGGACGTCAGATGCACAGAAGAGAGACTATGGTCACCCAAAGAGGGACGATCACCCAAAGAGGGATCAGTCACCCAAGAAGAGGGACCAATCACCTGAAAAAGTACCATGTATTGCCACATATACTATCACATATACGCCACCTAACGGTGGGGTTACATGTGAGGGGGAGATTTGGGAATAGTCCCACATTGCTAATAAAATTGGAATCATGTGGTCTTATATATGGAGAGTCCATACACTTACTAGTTCAAACTTTTGAGTTGGAAACTTGACATTGAGAACAAGAGTTTGACCGCTGCAATCAGATGTAAGCTTCCTAATTTATCTAACCTAAAAGTTTAAGCTATTAAATGAAAAAACCAACTACTATAAGACATATTAGGTTCTCCTGTGTTGCCCCTCTTTTAGGTAAGAATACATGTGACATATGTGATCACTCTTGATCGTACATGACTGTTAAATTAACATAGAACCTAATGGCTTTGATATCATTTTGAAATATCCAACCTAATACTATATTAAGACACCTCAGAGTTCACATCACTTGCATGTACTTGTATCCTCCCTGGGATACCATCACCGTCGATGTGGTGTAGTACCCATTAGATATGAACAGTATGGAATCCCAGGGAAGATACAAGTGCATGCAGGTAAACTATTCTCAACCATAGTTGGTAAATTCGGGTATGGAAAAAAATCGGATGCGAATACGTACAAGCATTAAACGGAGACAGACTTCGATACGGAGACCAATGATATGTTTTAAAAAAAGTAGATGGAAATAATAAGGTACATGTTTAATATGTATTTAATACAGTAGCCTTTGGAGTAAAAATATGGCATAGATTCACTCTCGAAAAATATGGGCATAGATTCACTATGTAATAGACATCTACATTATTCATCGAATAGAATTTAAAATAACATATAAATACAAAATTTACATAAAAAATAAAAATAAAAACCTTTGCAATCCATGAAACATACACAAAATCATCTAATTATCCCCCAAGAAGTGCTGGTAACAGTTCTGACATTCGTTTAAAATTTGTATTTTAATATTTGTATTTTCAAACTCTTGTGATTTATCTTTTTTTAAGTCATTTTTATCTCCTTAAATCACTCCACAAATTTATGTCCTTAAAACACTTCATAAATTTATCTCTAATCATTTTATAGATTTGTCTCCTTCAATCAATCCACAGATTTTTCTATTCTAAATTCTTCTAGCTGGTGGGACTGTGAGAGTCCGGATCACCTACTGGTGCTAGAACAGTAATAACTCTTCTAATATGCTCTTTGGATGACAAGTGTCCTCTTGAGTTAACAATGCTAACTTCGTTAGCTAAATAAACTCTATTTTTTTATTTCTTTTATTTAGGTAATTTATTTGGTGAATTGGCAATCACGAATTCTAATAGTAAGTAAAATCTTTTAGAAATAAATCTTTTTAATTGCATTCCTATTTTAGCGTTAAGTTAAACGATTTGATAAAACTCTAATGATTTTTTAATTTGTTTTTTTTTTTAATTTCTATTTTCTTTTATCCATTACTTCCTCTTTAATGGTGAGCGAATTAAATTGATAATTTTTTTATTTGAAAAAAATAATCTCCCTTAATCAAAAATCATATTTTCTTATTGCGTATAACACTTCTTACTTTGTCATCTCCGTTTTTGCTTGCAAACAATTATGAGTACAAGCTTATGTTGGAAAAAGGAAATAAAAATAATAAAATCCAAAGGAAAAAAAAAACGTTGGAGAGAGAGAAAAGGGAAACGTTTTGTTTTTTTTTTCAATGGGATAAAGCGATGAAGCCCTATTGAATTAGAACCCTTCCAACCTGGGTTACCATATTTATGGATGTTCATCTTTCAATTCTTCCCATTTGAATAGATAAAAGAATAAAAAATTAAACAAATTAAAAAATCATTAGAGTTTCATCAAATCGTTTAAATTAACACTAAAATAGGAATGCAATTAAAAAGATTTATTTCTAATAGATTTACCGATCATTAAAAATCATGATTGTCAATTCATCAAATCAATTACCTAAATACCTAAATAAAAGGAATAGAAAATAATTACTTAGCTAACGAAAGTTAGCATCGTTAACTCTAGAGGACACTTGTCGTCCCAAAGAGCGTAGTAGCAGATGATCCGGACTGAGTGTTTTGTTTTTATTTTTATTTTTTAAACGTTTAAAACAATAAATAAGTATTATAGGTGTATAATACGTTTCAATAATAAAAAACATGAATCTACGCAATAGTTCTTAAATAGTCATTTTATTCTGGTCAATAATATTGTTCACACTATTAGCATATAATAAGTGAACTTACTAACCATGTTCTCGACATCTTAAGCTCCAACCTTTTCTAATATAGAACTATTCCCAACAATGAAAAAATCGTCTCCGGTTTCCAATCGCGTCAGTCATGATCGCACGGTTGACACCTCTCTCGTGACAGGAAAGGATTTCTATCCATTCCCAACAACTTCCACCTCTGCTCTGTTTCTCTCTCTCTCTCCCCTCGCTATGTTTCTCTTACCTAGACCAAACCTCCATCTCTCAACTTCCCCCTTTTACTTGAAGGGAGTTGTTTATGCTTTCCACAAAATTTGATAAGAAAGAGATGCAAAAAAATCTTTAGGGAAGGTTGGGAGGGAAACGTGTATGAAAGAGACTGAGTACACGTGAAGAGTAGTTACTCTACATGTACATGCAGTGGATCCAAAGTAGTTTCTCTACACGTACATGCAATGGATCCAGAGTAGTTACTTTACATGTACATGCTAGGGGTGTCAATCCTCAGACCGCATCGTGTCCCCCGAGCCAGACCGACCGGTTAAAAACCTCACTGAATTGGACTGATTAATAAACGTGTCGGTTTTAAGACCGGACCGATTACTAATAGATCGTTCACGGTGCAGGGGTGTAAACTGACGGTAGCCCGATCGGACCGATCGATTAAAGCCCGAATGATTATAGATCGACTAAGGGCCGATTAGACTGATATAAGTTTGTTTTTATTTATTTTTTCTACCCATTTTTCCCTCCCATTTTTCAACTTTTTACTTTATTTTTTCATAACATCTTTTTCTCTCTCTAATAGTCTAACTTTTACTTTTGGAAAAATCTAAACAATAACGTCAGTCAGAGACTCAAAGTGCAAATCAAGCTGACATCTTGGAAGACTTCAGTGGTCATGGAGTATTGGGAATAGTCCCACATTGCTAATGAAATTGGAATCCTGTGGTCTTATATATGGAGAGTCCCTCCACTTACTAGTTCGAACTTTTGAGTAGGAAACTTGACATGGATAAATACCATAGCTTAAAATAGAGGTGCTCATTCTCAGCTTCACACCATGCAGTTGAATTTTTGTCCATAGTTTATGCAATTTTAAATTTGTACAACATGAAGACAAAATTGTTGAAAGTTAGGGCCGACTCCACTCTACCATCCATCCTAGGACCTTATGAAAGTGGTACTTGCAGTGAATACAGCCTTATTAAATCAGATTACAATGGGTCTTTTGATAGACTGAATAGCATAACCGAACATAAGACTGAATAAGATAATCGATTATGGACATTAATAGATCGATTGAACCGATTAACATAAGGCCGATTAGGGACCCAGACAGCGGACCGAATATAAACAAGTCAATGTCTTGCAAATCAAGACTCATTAGTTAAACATGTCGATTACGGTCCAAGGGGTTAAATTGGTGGAGACGGGTTAGGCCCGACCGATACCGACCAAGACCGACCGATTGACACCCCTAGTACGTGCAGTGGATTGAGAGTAGTAGTTACTCTACACATACACGCAGTGGATCCAGAGTCCGAAATCGACAGAGACTGGGACAACCTTATGTTCTCCATAAACAGTCAAGACCTGGTATGGGGCCTGCCGGTCAACTTGTACTAGACCATATATAATACTGCTAGTCGCTAGTAGCCTAAACTTGCTTGGTGTCAAAGAGCATTGACCCCAATCCCAAAGGATAGCTCAGTTAGCAAGGATCCTACCCCTCACGAAGTAGAAGGTACAGAATTGGATTCCTCTTACTGCCTTGGAGTCACTCACATGGCGGTGTTAAATGTTATTTTTTTCCTGCTATGGATGCAAGTGGAATGGTTCTCATCAATCCTGGAATGACTAAGTTAATACTATTATGGGGTTAATATGGACTCGCATGATTAATCAGGCCAAAAATCTGAATACCTGTCATTAACAAAACGAAACACAAAAAAAAAAAAAAAAAAAAAAAAAAAAAAAAAAGAAGAAGAAGAAGAAGAAGAAGAGGCATTGACCCCGATTCCTTTTGAAGGCGGAGACTGAAGTGCTGAAAGTTGACGGTAGGATGAAATAGGAAGGATTTGTACGGCAGGGCTGGTATCAATAAGAAAATCCCTAAAACAATAGGTGGACCACCATGCTGCAGTCGCTGGACACGACACAAATTGGTCCTGATATCCTGTGGTTTGAGTAAATTGACTCACCTGTAATCTTCAGGTTGATGAGGCCACTTGTTCTGTCCATTGGTTGCAGAGACCGGACGAATGAAGTGAAAGAAGTAATCATTCCAGTCCAAGGTCGAACCCTTGAGCGTTCCCGTCCGGTTTCCATAGCCCTCGTACGTTACAGGGTCGTTTGCATACTTGAGTTTTTCTTCCATGGGCAGATCAAAGAAGGCTCTTGAAACCCTCTTCACTGCGTCTAGCAAAGCGGGTGATATGCCATGGTTTACCACCTGAAACATTCCCCACTCCCTGCATGCAGACCCTAACAGTTCTAGCATCGCTTTTTTTTCGGCGGTGCCACTTGCCCCGCCGATGATAGACATGTCAATCACAGGTGGAAGCTGTTGTGGTGGCGTCGCCATTTGTCCATGCAGTGCTGCTTTGCCATGCTCAAATTTGATGTATTCCGGTGGCAAGAGTTTTATTCCACCCTCGGCGAGTTCTTGGACAAATTTGATCGACTCTGACCACTTCAATTCATCAACGGCAGTATGGGCAGCAGCAGCCATTACAGAAGCTTAAGCAAAAGAGAAAAATGATGTGAAGGACGATGGTTCCACTAATCCGTTTTATAGAGAAAAGAGGGTGGCGGGGAAATGGTAATTCAACTCGGCTGACCGTATTCTCATTTGGACACCCTTGGGAGCCCTTGATAGATGTGATCCGGACTCAATTGAAATCGTTACTGTCGAGGTCGAGGTGTGCCTTCCACCTCTGAATAGCTTGAAGCACTAAAAGCTGTAAATTTTTTTTGGTAAAAAATGGTGAAAAATGAATTTATTGAGAAATAAAAAACTGTAGAATTGAATGACTGTTACTCCCACGCTGCCACGTGATCTTATGGAAGAGTATTTTGTGTTTTGACCATAATATCCTTGTAATGCTTTTTGTTATCTTTTTTTTTTTTAATAAGAATATTTATTGAGAGATAATTCGGGAAAGAGACGAGACCACATTAACAATACACTCATGGAGCCACGATCGGAAATTATCACTTTATTGTTGGTGGAATACAATAGGGCAGGATAAACTAGGAACTAATCGTAATTCAGGGGGATGGAGATGATGTACAGTTGGCTGGGTGGGTTGGACTGACACCGTCACCTGGTTTGGGCCTTGGACGATATTAGGAAGTTTCTGTTAATACCAGGGTTGACCATAAATGTTCTTTCAAATTTTTATTTAGTTGTTTAAAATTAGAGATGCAAATGGATTGAATTCGAATTAAATATATAATCATTGAAATTTGAATTTATTTACCAACTGTTCTGTTCTAATCTGATCCGAAATCCAATGAACGTTTATAAAAATTAAATTTGAATTCAAATCTCAGATATTCGGTTTAAAATCCTATTCGAATTGGAAAAGTATTCAACATACTATTTTTGGAAAAAATAAATAAAAAGACAAAGAACATAGAAGGAGGAGCAGAAAAAAAAAAAAAAGAGAGAGAGAAAAAAACGAAAACACAAAAGAGTAACCTGGGTATGGAGCTAACAAAAAACGATTTTCCTCACTAAATTTGAACTTAACGAAGACTCACTTAAGAGTAACCTGTGGTCAATAATTATTAAAAAAAAGCAAAGAAAAAAAAAAGGCCAACTTATAGGAAAAGTGTTCACTTTCATCAATTTAAGAAATTAAAATGCAATCCAAATTAACATAGATGTCTTCATCCCAAAATAAAAAACGGTGGTAAGCGGAAACCACAATAAATTGAAAAAAAAAATAAAAAATATATATATATATATATATATATATATATATATATATATATATATATATATATATATATATATATATATATATATAAAGAAAAGGGGAAGAGAAAGAATTCAACAATAAAACTAATATAAAGAAAAAATTATCTCAGAAGATTGGTTTATTTCATCCAGGTATACTCTTATTGTTCATCTGAATTTCCACCGGATACAAAAACTACGACAAAATAACATAGAGTATTAATTCTTCCGGAATCTTGTAGGATAGTCAGAAAATGACATAGAGGAGGGAACACGGAGAATAGGGGAAGAGAGAGAAGAGGAGGGCCCGTGCGACCTTACCTAAGATGTCGATGGTCGGCGAATGATACTCGACAGTTGAAACCTTAGTTTCCGACCCCATTTCCTACTTCCCACTTCAGTTCGGTTTTTCCCTTTTGTTCAAGAGAGTAAGAGACGAATGAAACCTAAGAAGTAAGAAAGCAGTAAGAGATAAAACTACCCTATATTCGCTATATGCCTATATATGCCCCAAGGTTACATTGTTTGCGGATACATAATCCGCTCTGTTTGAGTGATATCTGAATCAGAATCCGATCTCCATTACCCAAATTCGCTAATCGGATTCGGATCCCCCTAAACAGATGCGAATCTAATCCAGATTTTTGACTATCTATTTACATCTCAATTCAAAACTTTAGGGCACTTACCATTTAAATTTGGATCTGATTTTATGTCACCTAGCTAGTAACAAAAGTGTTGTCATTGAGCCCCTTTAATGCACACTCATTGACGTCAAAGAAAATACAATATATAATACATGGGGTAATTTTGTTATTCAAGGGAGGAGTTGTTATATTTTGTAAGATGGCAAGCTAGTTGTTACCTATTTAGGAAAGAACTAGGCTTCCCTTTAAATTTGTATAAATTTAAAACAACTAAGTCTCTCTTTCACCCTAGTAAAGAAAATTCCTATCGAACTCTAAAGCGGTGGGGGACTAGACTTCGTATAACTGGTGGGGGAGAATTATGACCCTGGATTCGATTATTTTCACAATTGGTGAAGAGAAACTTTCCCATTTTAGACCAGGATAAGTATTCAAATTTGCGAGTTTTTGGTAGATAAAAATGAAAACTTTTATTTTATCCCCAAAAGATAGATTATTAGGAAAATTTAATTGAGGTAATGGACGTTGTCAGCGATTAATGCTTATTTATACTTTTATGGGAAAATTTTACCGACCTCCCCTATAGTTTGCCTTAATAACACGTACTCTCTTTTTCTCTCGATAATTGTATTAACACCCCCTGCCGACCCCAAACATTAAATAAACTAACATAAAAGTTAAAAGATCATTTTATCTCTAACATCATTCCCTTTGATTTTGAAACTTAGAAAATTCAGAAATTTTCATAACCGAATGGAGGTTCATTGATTTTTACCAATTTCTTTCATAAATTTACATTTTACATTAAATTTATTCACAGATCTTATATTGAAACATCATACGCACATCATACTACCATTTCATGGCCATATGACACATTAAAATTTAGAAAAATAAACAAAAATTAAGCCTTTTCTTCAAAACCTAAGGTTATGGATGAAAGAGATCTCTTAGTACACAAAATTTGAGGTCGATTAATTCCTGTATGAATGTTCCACTCTAAAAACGACGGCATTGCTCGAATTTTAGTTGATTTGAGTTCCGAATAAAGTAGAAAGAAACAAAGAATCGCCCACAAGTTTTAAGTTGCAGAACTTCTCTCACACTTAGATCCACCTTAGCCATCTAGTTTTCGGTCAATCTAACTCCACAGATGGATTCTCCAACTCAAAATGAGATTTTCCTCAGAAAATCAAGAGAGGTAATGAGAGAGAAACCAAGTTCAGATGAAAATTGAGAGGAGTTGCAGTTTTGGTTGTTCATGCAAAAGAAGAACAAACAAGAGTAGTTTTGCCATTAATTATTTAAGATGATGACATGTCATCAATTAATGGCCCTATCATAACGGGCAGGGTCTATGTCAACCATATTTCATAAAGTATGGGAGGTTAGTATAATTAAGTGTTATCAAGCCAAACTACAAGAGAGGAGGGTGACATTTTGCCTACTTTTATATAGGGTGGTAGAGGTTTTTTTTTTTTTTTTTTTTTTTTTTGGTTGTTGGGGGGTTGGTGGGTTTAGACTAAGTTGGTGATTCTTTTAAGGATTGTATTTTTTTCATTTTATTTGCCATGTAACACCAATAAAATTTCCCTTTCTGTGTATCTTTCAGCATGTGGTTGAGAGAGCAATTATACATCTATCTTTCTATTTTGAGTTCATTATTTTTTTCTCAACCACATTTCTGGATTTTTAGACATTGATAGACAATTTCATCCACAATTTCGTTGTTCTTCTATTTTTTCCAGTGTGCGTGTGGTAAAACTACAATTTCCTTCTTCAACTATCATCTAGAAGTGAAAATATTGTTGAAAACTCAAACAGATACTGATGAATGGGTAAGCTACTTAATGTTTTTTTTTCAACCATATGCATGGGTAAGCTACTCAAGGTTTATAATATAGGAAATTAATGGTGCTGGAAATCAATAATTTGGTCCACTCCTTTTATGTTTAAAATAATTAGTTATAATGTGATCCACTTGCTTTCGAATATGCATTTTAAATGGTTAATTTATCTTTCTAAACTCGTTCCCTTGACTTTTATCCATTTATGTAATTTTTTTATTTTTTTTATATAATTCAAAATGACTGACGACATTGAATACATCATAGATACCAAATTTAGATACATCTTTGATTTGATTCTCTATTAAATAGGCGAATATTAGCACATGTTTTTCATGTAGTTAAATTTTTATTTAAAAAAAAAACTTGATTTTCCTTTTAATTAATATTTTTTTTTTCTTTTAAATTTGCATGAAAACAACATGTTTGATTACGTACATGGCAAAAAAAAGGGAGACCTGAAGTGATCATAAACATGAATTGTTGAAACGGTTGCACATTTTTTCATGTAATTTCTTAAAATACATTTGATAAGCTTTCCACATCCCATTTATTTATTTATTTATTTTTATTGAAAATAAAATTTAAAAGAATTGATTCTTATTGTTGCCATGGCAAAAAAATTTCGACACTAAACCACCTTCAAAAGGTTTTCTAACTCAACCATCTATTTTGCCACATAAAGAGGTGGTGTTATAATTCAAAGCATTGAATATTTAGGAAATGATCAAGATTGATCAAGTATCAAATTTCACACTCAAATTCAATTAAATATCTTGTTTATTTGTCTGTCATCCATATTTTTTGTGTGCATACCATACTTTTCAATACTTGATTTTTCCACTTAATTACTAACTCCTGGTTGAATAAAATTTAAGTTGTAAACAGAAGACCCAAGGATCCCCTTGTCCACTAAATTATAAGTCCATCCCACATGCTAAAGTTGTAGACCAAAGATGTCTTGAGAATTCTCTCTAGACTGGCCCACCTGGAAACTTTCCTCTTCATTTCAGTCACACAAGCACAAAACTTACAGTTTCTCATTAGTAAAAACGTCCTCCTCCTCAAGAAAGCAAAGATAATTGAAACTTTTAATACCTGTAAACTGTAATTACTTTCCAGAAGAGATTAATTAATAAATCGGTAATGCTCTCAGTTGTCAAATCCAAAGATGATATCAAATTTGACTCTAGAAGTTAAAACAAAATTTAGTTCCTTCGTCATGAAGTTTCTTTGTTCTCTCAGGAAGAAAACGAGAATTAGAAAGGCACTAGTTCTATATATCTCTCCTTAGTTACGTGCACACCACTACTTCAAGCTCATCAAGACATAGCTTCGGGTATGTTCATAACAATTTGTTTTTAATTTATTCTCTTTGTCCGTATTGACTTACCATATAATAAGAATTAAAATAAAAAAGAAGGTAATGAAAACGTTTTCCCTATGCTTAATACTCATATTCTAGATGTGACGAGTCCATTTTACAAAGGAGAAATGCAATTCTCTCTCAAAGAAACCTAGAATGGATGATGATCATCCTTATTTGAAATAGCCACTACTTGTCAGCATGCTGTTTTTCATCGTCAGGGTTTACGTCATTGTCCAAATAGAATACCAAACCTGTCTCATCTTTTTCTTTTTTTTTAGGATTTCCGTGATGACTTAACTACAATAAAACAAATCAATATCCCTTGTTACATTTAGATGGACCCAAAACTGATTTACTTCTGTGAATAAAAAAAATTAAAAACCCATTTCTTCTCTTCTTCCAATTAGTGGTTTCCCCATGCACCTGGTGAAACTCTGAAGTATTTTGAAGCATAAAAGCAGAATTCAACTTAATTTGCATTTTTATTCATAGGCAAAAGTTTTCCAACACCATGATCGCATTCTTTCACTCATATCGATGGTCTTAATTATTGAAACCCCTTGTATGTTGAAGGCACAAAATACCCTTTGATTGTTGTCGGATTCTCATCCAAGCACAATGATGAATGACTTTTCTCTGAGGTGAGGTGAAGGAAAATTTGGTCTTTATCAGTGATTCTTTTTCTAAAATTCGGTCCTTATAAACATAGTTATTTAATTCTCTGAATTATTCGTGAATTATTCTTCTGAACCAAATAATACAAATAATTCTCCCGAATTCGAATTATATTTAATGATTCTTTAAAATTCTCGCATTTTTTGTCCAAAAATAAATATCACGAATAATTCTTTCAAATCCGAATTATACCGAATAATTCTTATACTTAAAAAAACTATTAATATCTTGATGGAAGACTATTAGCCTTAACTACTATTCTTAAACAAAGTTTTTCAAAAAAAAAAAAAAACTTAATGCCATAATTATTTGTATTTTTTTCCAATATAAGACTAATTATAAGTCTAAAAATCACTTCATAATATAAAACAGATCATTAATTTCATTTTTTTTTTCAATGTGAGATTAAATATTATGAAAATCAAATCATAATACGAAACAAATTATTAATTTTGTTCGACAACATGAAATTAAATATGAGTATAAAAATCATACCATAATACAAAGCAAATCATTACTTTCGTATGCTTTTCCAATTGGGACTAAATATGAATCTAAAAATAAATATTATAATAACTATGAGGAGTAATTAACGAACATGAAAAAGAAATAGATTTTATGAGGATGATTGGATGAATTAAAGAAAATATTTGATTTTATGAACATCAGCTCCACTAGATTGGTATTGAAATCATAATAAAATCTAATGATTCACAGTATATACTTTAATGAAATCTAATAAATCCACCGTTATACACACTACCCATCTATTATGTATTATATTGTTATTTATAAATTAAATATTATTCTAATATCACTTATATATTATGCAAGTGTAATAATTGATTAATAAAAGCATCAAATATTAAAAATTAACATCCGAATTTTTTGTCCGAATTTTTTTTAGGCAAAAGAATAATTTCCGAATCGAACCGAATTCGAATTTTATTTTAAGTCCGCTTTTTTGACCTTATATTTGATCGAATTCTTAAATTATCGAAATGACTCATTCTGAATTATTCTCCTTCCTAATAATTCTCGAATCCGAATTAAATAACTATGCTTACAAATCTAATATTATTAAAGTGGTTATCCATAAATATGGATAACATATGAGGCTTTCACATGTTTAACAAATTAGATGATGCCATTAGTGTTTAACACGAATCTGATTCTTCTGTTCAAGTTGCTTTTAACAATTAGTGATGCATGCCTTTAGTAACATAAAATCTAATTTTGTTGCGAACAACTTATATATATATTGACGGAATTATATAACTTAGTAATGTCAGTTTTTATAAGTTAATTGAACTTTTCCACTAGTTTTTAGATTAAATATTTTTAATATGGTATCAAAACCACCAATAATACATCTGTATATGATCACTCAAAAGAGGAACCACAAATACCAAATATATTGCCACTCAAAAGAGAAATAGTACGAGGGAGTGTGTTAGATGACTTGAATGGGTCTCTTCACCTAATAGCCTCCACTTTTAAGTTGAATAGTTCAACAATCTCATTCTTAAAGAAAACATAGATCATAATGAAGTAGAATTGGCTTGAGTTCATCAATCATACTTCATGAAACATAACTCCCAACAGTGCAACATGCTTGGGACATTGAAGACCCAAATGGGACTTGCATGCTACAACTAGCATAGTTGCATGTGCAGAAAAGAGACCAAGGTCGGAAAGTTCATTAACCAATAGTTGAATAGCATAATTTTGACAGAGAATTTTAAGGGTTTCATGTACAATCATGCATGTGCGCGGTAATATAATTAAAACTGAATGTCAAAACTGACCCTTCCATAAAAATGAGATCGGACCCTGCTTTATTTTTGTATGCAAAGTATGTTTGTTTGTTTCTTCACACAGGCAGTTTTAAGGGGGCATGATGGTACTCAATTAGTTCAAGAGCTTTATAGCTGAAACAGCAGAACCACAAATGTCTCTGCAATTGCCTCGTTTCAATAATTTTATTGCCTCTAAAGCTGGCCGGACTTCCGAACTCTCTTTACGTGGCTAGGCTTTTTCTGTCAGCTAGTGGTCACCAAAAAAAAATCCACCTTATTTTTGGACACGTTTAAATGACATTACAATTAAAAGAGGAGGCCAGTTCCTCCAGTTGGGTTCCACACCCATCCATGATGTTGGTGTCCTTTGAAAACCACTAGTTTGGGTTCTTTAGAATTGGAAATTGATCATATATATGTGGAATTTTTATTGTAATAAACTCTCTTTTTTTCTTTTGTAAGAATATTGTAACAAACTCCTATTACAATAGAACTTGTAACAAGGATCTTGTCACCATTAGATTTGTATTAGTCTTTAAAGGAAATATTAAAACTATTCTTTGGATACTGAGATTTTCATAATGATACACGTTCATTCACTCGTTAGGTTATTACAATTCTAAATGTAACAATACTTGTTACATAAAGAACAACCCTATTTACATTTTGACTCTAAATAAAATCACATATGCTATAATTTTCTATGAGATGGAGGTAAAGTATATCGACCTGATGACTTTACATATGGATGCAAATTTTTCATTCTTGGTTCAAATTATAATACACTCACTCTATCACTATATACCGGTCAATCACGAATCATCGGGAACAGTTTTTTTTTTTTTTATTATATACCATTCCCTTATTTTATACAGGTTCTTAATGCCAAAAGATTCCATATAACCTAATCCTTTTCACATTGGACTGTTATTTAGTTACTTGGCCCACATGTTATGTGAGGTCCAGGAATTCATATTGGAAGGAATTTGTCTTGTGTAGTTTTTTTAGTTTGGAAATTCATATCGTCACGAAATGAACTCCTGCCATTGAATCAGCAGATGGATCGATTGCTTAACTGAAGACGAGCCAAGTCCGTTCATATTACATTTGATCAGACGGATAAAAGACATCATGCAGGTTGATTAGATGCATACCTCAAATTCCAAAAAAAAAAAAAAAAAACTTTCAAGGAGTGATCAACCATGGTTAAAAATCCAAGTGTTGAACACGGTATCTATTATATTTATCAAAATTGATCCATTAGGAAATCGACATGTGTTTAATCCTCATTAAAATAGTATTAAAATAATCTAGGATCAGAGATCGGACAGGTCCAAAACTGATAAGAATTGGCTGGATCAACCAATCTATATCAGTACCTAGAACCATGGACCAATCTCCAGAAGAACATTACCCACCAGCCAATGATTACAGCCAATCATTATTTATGTTGTGCAGTAACTCAAGCAATTCATCTGGACAATCAAAGCATGGTTTCTAAAATCTGGCCACAAAAATTGTTCAATGATTCACTTATGTGTATAAATAAGTGTGTTAAATGGTGTGGTTTTGGTTTATAAGTGCCGTTCGATTTTGGTTCAGAGTATAATAAGTAAAATCCAAACTGAATCATTTATTAAATAGTTTCAACATATTTATCGAAATTGATTTTTTAATTTTTAAACGATTTTGCTAATCGGTTTTTGTCCAGTGGGTTTTCAGTGGTTCTTGTCAAACCCAGTTTCCTAGACTTTTCATATCCTTACAACGATACTTGTAGATAATGGGGTGCTGAATGGGTCCACAAAAAAAAAAAAAAAAAAAAACACCAACGAAGCCCACCTCAAAATTTTCTGGTTGGGATAGGCTTCTCATATCATGGGTCGGGGTTGGATCTTTCAAAATTTTATTCTCATTAGAAAATATTGATGAGAAACAACCGGGGACCAACAAATATGGAAACTCTCCACTCTTGAGTCTTGAGTCTCGAGTCTTGAACATAAGAGGACCAAATCCAAAAACCAACAAAACAAACGAAACTTAAGAAAATATTTTAAAAATTCAAATCCTTAAGCATCATTTAATACTTGACAAACTTGGACCGGCAAAATCATGAAAGAATGACAAAACCATCTGCAACCGAATTCTCCTCATGACAGAAATTGAATGTAACTCAAAAAATTAAGATCTCAATTCCAGTGATAGTTCTTAATTTCTGAAGGCACCTTCTAGCAGCCAAACATAACATAGAGAACAAGGCATGAAGTGGAATAATTGCAGACACTAGAAGGAAAAAAAAAACTAGCCTTGAATACTAAAACCAGCCCCTTGTAGATTTTAGTTTCCATGATGACATAATGAATCTTATGCATTAAAAAGAATCAATGATAACGTATTTTGTGGTGATAAAGATGGGATTTTCTTGGGTTTCATTTTAACATATCAAATACTACCACCGAGGTATTGATGTCGTAAAATATTAAACTAGTAAAGACCAGTAATCTATTAAGTTTTTTTATTTCTTATTTTAGTGGGAGTCCTTTCTCACTGGTAATAATAAACATAACCACGTAATGGGCAGATGCCTACTTCTGCCACTTGGCAGATCAGATTAGGTTCAAATTTCATAGACTGCGAAACCCAAGATTCCTTACTTTATATGTCAAGTTTCAGTCCAAATGAGTTGATCATACACTTAAATAGATGATTGGAATATCTAGGAATTTGACACAGATGCAATGCAGGGGTACTACTAGGGGTTTATGAACATACATTAAAAGATTGAATTTGAATATGAAGTTTAACGTGTAGTCTATATATATCCAAATCATCTCTAGGTATTTAACGATCAGAATTACCACTTGATCCTTCCACATAGTTGCATTAGGTGTCTCAAAACCAATCCGGACCAAACTGTTATTTGATAAGTTTCACAGTTGAGGTATGGCATATCCTATCGGTCCCAGTTTGGTTCGGGCTTGCCCGAAACGGGATTGAAAAAGTGGACCAATGAGTCCGAATCCAATAATTGCCCAAACCAAACTGATTTAGACTGAATATTAAATACTAGCTTTATTACTTTAGCCTTCTAAGTGGCCTTAATGAGTTTTCTACCACATTTTCAATTCAAAGCAGTCCAAAATAGCCCAATAACAACCCAATGAGCTAAGCCCAAACGAAATGGCCTTAACTGTATTGCTATTGTAGGTTTTGTTTGTTACCCTCATTTGTCTTATTCTATATTAGTACTTTCCTTTCCCCCTCACTTTTTATCCATAATTTCTTTTGAACATACAAAAACAATTGTTTCACCAAACAGTGGCATAACTGTCACTGTTTATCAAATTGACCTTGTGAAGTTCTTGAAGTAAACCTAAATGGACCATGGAAAACAGATCATAATTTCTGTATGATCCATTTTTCTCTGGCTGCTAATACAAACTTCTATGATGAATGTATTTTTCTGGAAGAGACACAATCAGATCTGAAGAGTCACTATCTGTTAAGATCTTTCTGAACTGAAGCTCCTACATAACAGAAATCCCATCTCTACAAACATCTACTTTACCTTAGGAGGTTTGAATTTGAGTGCTGTGTGTTCTTTTTGCTTCTATGAAGGTATCTGAAGGTCTCAGATAACAATGGTGTGGCAAGCTTTGTCAAGTGATCAACTTAACACAACAATACTGTGCTGATATTGCCATGTTCAATTGATCGGACTCTCACATGTAAAGAATCTCTTGGGATAGATAGGACTGGCTTTGCTTTCAGCTAGGATTTTTTGCTGTCGTATGATCAAGATCTTTTTGAATTTTTATAGTTGAATTCTTGATTTTTAACTCGCAGAGGATTTTTTTTTTCTTGGGGAAAGGGGGTCAGGGGTACAGATTAAAATGTAATTAATACTCTTTTTGCTAAATGAAAATACGTACTTTGTGGTCGCTGATTTAAAAAACAAAAAACAATTCAATGTTTGCCCTTGGAATTGTTTACATGAGCAATGACTATTTGTCACTTGGTATCCATCCAGACTTGTTATAATGACTACTATAGGTGAATCCATATGATAGAAAATCCTGCACTAATCTTAATGGTCAAGTTTCAGCCCAAAACAAATAGGAGAAGAATATATTACGTACAAATGAGTCGAGGCAACAAAAATTACTATAAATGCAGTAGATTTCATTACTGATGGAGCGAGCTAAGGCAACCTCACCAAGCGTAGGCAACCTGACCAAAAGGGGATAATCAGTAGGCCGAAGGTGCGAAGCTACCCGCATGCGCACGTGTGCTTGCAGAGGCGGAGAGTAGGTTAGTCCCTCTAACCAGAAAAGACTATCTTAACTAGACTAGAAAAAAGACTAGCTTTCCCTTCCGTTTGGTCTCTCGTAAGCATCTCTGGTGGTCTTATAATTCAATGGAACATTATATAAATTAACTTTTTAACCAAACCTTTGAATTCAAGCTAAAATTTGACCATGAGATTCGTGTGAATGAGTGATATCTTCTATCACATGGACCCACAACCACACATATTTGCATGCCATGTGGCAAGAAATGATAAATCTTAAATTTTACGACTCGATCTTGTGGACCAGGTATTTTGTTAAACAAAAGTAACGTCTAAGACTCTAATAGTAGTACCTGGAGTTGGTCAGCAAGAAAAACAGTGAACGCATCTTGGAGGGGAGGCATGGAGACCTACACCCCATCCTTCTTGACTTCCATTCCCGGGTCCTGGATTATTCTGTGGTGACAAACCGAGCACAAGTTCTTGCTGTGAGCACTTGCCACTTCAGATAAAAATTCATCCTTTTCGTATTCAGCTCCCAGCTCTTCGTCCCCACCATGAATTTCTAGGAAGCCCTCCTTCTTTAGTCCCAAATCCTCAGAAAATATTGACAGTGGTTCATTATCCAACCCCCACCACCTTCTCGCCTTCTCAGCTTCTCCCTTTATACTCTGATAACAGCACGGCACCTCCATGTACTTGTATCTTCCATGAAATCTCAATACCGTCCATTTTCAGTGGGTTTCACATCACACCGATGGTGATGGGATCCCATGAAAACAAAGTACATGAACATGTAGGTGATCCAAACTCTGCCAAATAATAATATTATAAGATAAGGTAGGAGGAACAGAGAAAGAGAATTCATGGATAAGAAATAGCACACTCAGCCCCAGCCCACCGAATCTTCCAAATTAAAAGTTGGGCTCAAGAGGATTCAGCCTGCGAATCATTATTATTAATTGGGCTGAATTTGGGTTGCTGATGGGCTGTCGCCCCCTGATTAGGCCTGATTAAGCTACAACCCACTGAACTGAAGTCAGGTTGACGGGACCATATCCATCCAATTGAATATTTTTAGGAATTTTAAAATATATTCTCAAGCAGATTGGTTGGTCCGAAGCGGCCCCAAACCGAGTCCGAATCGTTTCCTATGCGTACGGGCATAGGAGATGCGGCGTCGACCGCAGGATGGCCGCCACGTGGAAACGCGGTCATCCGACGATCGACTTGTAAATCTGCGCAAGAAAGATTTATGGGCGGTCATACATGGAGAGAAACTTCTTTTTGAAAATCGGACCTGTGCAGACTGAAATGCAGGTTCGATTTTTCAGGCCATTTTGAACATTTTGAGAAGAGAAGGAACATTTTGAAGAAGGAGAAGAGAAGGAACATTTTGAATCCCAGAGCGTGAGAGAGGAGGGAGGAGAGAAGGAACAGAGAAGCAGAAGGAGGAGAAGAGGCGGAGGAGCGCGGCGTCGACCGTTTTGAGCCTGAGAGAGGAGAGAAGAAGGAGGAGAAGACGAGAGAGAGAGGAGAGGGGAAAAGAGGTGAGACAGCTGCTGGAAGAGCGCCATTTTCAGGCGTTTTCAGAGCATGAGAGAGGAGAGAAGGAGGAGAAGACGAGAGAGAGAGAGGAGAGGGGAAAAGAGGGGAAAAGAGAAGACGAGTGAGAGAGGAGAGGAGCGCCATTTTCACGAAACAAAAGGAGGAGAAGATCGAGTGAGAGGTTTCAGTCTGTAGGTCCGATTTTCAAAAAGGGATTTCTCCCCATGTATGCCCGCACATAAACCTTTCCTGCGCAAATTTACAAGCCGACCGTCGGATGACCGCGTTTCCACGTGGCGGCCATCCTGGTCGACGCCACGTCTCCTATGCCCGTACGCATAGGAGACGATTCGGACGCCCCCAAACCCTGAAATTACTCATCCACATACGACACGTGGCCCAATGCTGTTTCATTTCATCACTGCAACCACTAATTACCAGTATAGGTATCCTCCACTCTTACACGTGGCCAACGCCTTCTCTCCAAAAAAAAATACTAGGATTGCAGGGCACACGCGTAAGCGTTCAAACTTAAAAAACGTGGGAAGAATAGTAGCTGTTCAGAGAATCATCTTATATTTTTGGGTAAATGTAACTGCGCATTTTAAAACAGAAGTTATTTGGCTTACTAATCGCAAATTTAAGAAGAAAGTGGGAACAATCAGTACCTTGTCAAATTTACCCCAAAAAAAAAAAAAATCAGCACCTTGTCAAGTGTCATGGAAGGAGATAAAACTTGAGAATCAGTATGAGCAACCAGGAGATTCAGTAGGAATGGATACCATGGACGGAGACACAGGAGAGCTAAAATTGTGTGAAGCTCCTGAGTCTATTACCCAGGAGGGAGAAACAGTAAAACTAAAGCATGATTTTATACCTGCAAACTAAGCATTAGGTTGAGAATCAGAGTTCAGAAAATACAGTAACTGATGATACTGTTCTTGTGTGAGAGGCGGCAGTGAGGGTGATGTGGCCAATGTGGAAGCCGTTGTAGCAACAGAAGACTCATGAGCAAGGCGTTGTAGCAACAGAAGACTCATGAGCATGTTGTTCAGCCATAGCAGCATGAGCAAATGACCCTCTGGGTAGCCATGAAGTTGGAAACTGTGACTCATTTTATCACAGTGAGTACACTGTAGCCGACGTCGGGAATAACCAACAGAACGGCCGCGACCTGAATCAAGACCAGGTTGCCGAGAAGGACTAGAGTCATGAAATGTTCTTGACTGATTTTCAGAAAGACGAAATCGACTGTGGGAGACATGGAAAGCAGCAGCATCGGCAGAAGCTTGAATGGGAATTCCTTTGTGGCGTTCTTCTTAGAGTTCCAAAGAATAAGCCTTATCGATATTCGGTAGAGGCTCCATTGCTAAAATTTGAGTTCTTACAGTAGTAAAAGAGTCACTGAGACCCATTAAAAATTGAAAAATCTTCTCTGTCTGAAGGTTTTCTTCGAAAATCTTGAATGAACCACGTGGAGGTATTTTCATATAAGTCCGTAATTCATCCCATAAAACTTTGAGAGATAGAAAAATAAACTGAAACTAAGAGGCGATCTTGTTGCAGAAGAGAAAGATTTTGTTTCAGTTCGTAGTTTCTGGGGCCATTGCCCTGGGAGAAACGTTCTTCAAGACTTATCCAAAGATCTCAGGCAGAATCGGCGTAAACAACGCTCGAATGGAGCTCTTCGCAAATGCTGTTGTATAACCTGGAAAGCACCATTAGATCGCACTGCTCCCATGCCTGGACGTCAGCTGCAGGAGCCAAAGGTTTTGGTAAGGATCCATCTACGAATCTAAACTTATTTTTAGCGCCCAAAGAAACTTTCATTGTCCGGTGCCATGTCCCAAGCATAGTTATTCCCGTCAAGCAGGTGAGTCACCAGGACATGGCCTGGGATATCCGATGGGTAGAGAAAATACGGCGTGCGCAGGGGTGGAGATGAACTGTGTGAATCTTCTTGCGTATGACTATCCATTATGAGAAAAGACCAAGAATGGAAGAAGAACAGGACGAAATCGCATAAGAACACTATTACGGCAAAAACTTTAAATCACGCAAGAACAGGATGAAGATCTTGTTGAATCTTGAACTGAAACTTGCAATGTTTCTGCAATTCCTTGCCGAATTGAGCAATAACAACCAAAGGACCGAGTAGTCAAGGACGAATCAAACCAATTAAAGGAAATGGAACAAATTACAGAAAACTTACTGACATGGCTTTGATACCATGTTAAAAGGAAGAACAGAGCTTTATTTCTGTAAAATGTAAATGTTACAAGAAAGTGAAAGTGCTTATATATAGAGGACACAATAGAAAGAAACAAACTAATACGGTAAACTTACGAACACGCGGTTTTGGGACCCCCCCCCCCCCGCCCCCCCCCCGCCCCCACCCCCCCCCTCCGGGCCCCGGACTGGGTTTTGTAAAGACGCCCCAACCAACCAGGGGAAAGGCAAAAAAAAAAAAATAAAAAAAAAGGTAAACCAATGCAGTCACCAATCAACCGTCAGCTTAGCCAGCCTTGGTGACGTGGCTTTTATTTAAAGTTCACCATAGAGCAACTAGGTAATAATTAAGATTTCCTTTCAAGTTTTATTTGATAGGGATGCAGTTGATCAGTCATGAAGTCGTCATCTTCATTAGTGATGGCGGCATCATCTCCATTGAATTAGGTATTCTTGATGAATCTAGACTTCAGGATGGCCTTGCCCTTGAGACCCGAGGTTCTGATGATCTTGCGGTATTCATTGAAAGTCATTTCAGTGTACAAGGGAGAACACTCACGCTTCTTCACCACCTCTTCAAAAGGCCCTATCATCTTGTTTGCCTCTGGGTATATGAAGATCGCTATTGACATCCTTTCCTTCTCGCTATTCACGATCGTACGATGGTTCACGCTCTTGTAGATCCCATTTGAGAGTATCTGAGTCATCCAAATTATTTTAAGGTAAGGTTTGTCTTATAACCTAAAGCTATCTCTTCTGATTTTAGAGTTAAGGTGAGTTCAAAGTGGTAATAAATTATGAAAACCCCACTAGATTCCATTACAATGAATGGCATTTTTGTAATTTCATATAACTTTAACTCTATTCATTGACTTGGATCCACCCAAATCCATTAATGCAAGCCAAGTGGCAAGTGATGATGAATACAAATAAGTTTTTACCTCGAGTTGGTCAGCAATAAGAACAGTGAGTGCATCTTGAAGGGGAGGAACGGAGATCCAGACACCATCCTTGTTGAGTTGCAATCCTGAGACCTGATCTTGTAGCAAAACAGTCATGACTCCCGGATCAGTATGTGGAGACAAACCCAGTGCGAGTTCTGGCTCTGGGCACTTTGGATAAAAGTTCATCCTATAGCCACCTCCCACATTTTCATCTCCACCAATACTCTCAAGCAATGCCTCTTTCTTCGCTAGTACTCCCAAGTCCTCGGAGAACATTGACAGCAATGCTTTAGACAGACCCACCACCATCTCCCCATATTCACTGATAACAGTCCTGCCCAATGTAAGATGGTCGAGGTCAGGAGGAGTAAAATATGAATATGTGTGTGTGTGTGTGTAAGGGAGAGGTATATCACTGTATTGTCTCCCATCAATCCATTGAATACTAAAACTCTACATTGCCGTCAACCTATTAATTATTTACATTTACTTCGGCCAAAGATTTTCTGCATGGCCATGATTTCTGCCATAATAATAAACTGTCCTTCCCTACTCAGCCATGTTTAAAAACTGGGTCTTGTTAATTTTTTCATTTTCCCCAAAATTAAGGGTCTTGCTCCTTGTCAAACAGTAGCGGGTCTATGCTATGGAGGGCACTAAGCCCACCTCATAGATAAATTTACAGACCCCAGAAACAAGAAAGATGCCTAAAAATTTTACATAAATGCCACTGGATTTCTTCTTCTTTTATTTTTTTTATTTTTTTTTTTATTTTTTTGGGTGAAATGCCACTGGATTTCATTACAATGAGATACAATTCTTAAATTTATGAAACATTACACACTAATTATTCCTTTGTTTCAAATTGAAATTTAGTCTCTGAAATGGATGTACTTAGTTTTCCCGAAAACAAAATGGGTCAAGACTCAAGAGTCAGGATAAGGCATCCTTATCTTGCGCAGTTAATAGATCTCCGGCCTAGGATATAGCCCAAGACACTTTATTATATCTCAATCTACCCAATTATTTTGTAACAATAACTGAGAAAATCTTTTCCCAAGTAAACTCTATACTTAGGTTATGTTTAGATGTTAAGAAAAGAAAAGTTTTGAAATAAAGGAAAAAGAGATACACATAATTGTTTCATCATTATTTCTATCATATACTATTTTTCTTTTCTTTTCTTTTCTTAATATCGAAACATATCTTTAGGTTTTTCAAATTAAAACCATAACTAATCCAAACCATAACTAAACCATTAGGGTACGTACCAATGGTGTGGCTAACCATTCTGTCGGGTCTCAGGACCAAAACTGGTGGCAGACAATTAGTACAATAACGCCCTCATGAAGCCGAGGGCCCATGCAGTATGTATCAAATGAATCGTGAGTCACGACCCAACTAGGGCTGCAACAGGACTGGATTAGGCCGGGTTTTTCAAAACCCTAATCTCAATCCTGACTATTTAAACTCAACCCTAACCCAGCCCAACCCTGATAGAGTCAGAAAATGTACAACCCTAACCCTGACCCTGGCAGGGTTGGGCCTAACCCTAATCTACCTTGATTGACCCTGACAGGACCAGGTTGGGCCGGGTTAACTCTGATTAACCTTGATTCAAGAGGAGGTAAAAAGAGAAAACAAGATCCCCATAGGTAAAAAGAGAAAAAAAAAAAAAAGAGGATAAACAATATCAATCATACAAGTCATTTAAAACTCATTTGATCTTAGCTCAAATTGAAATCACTTGTCGATCATTAAACATGTTTTTGATTGTCCATTATAACACTCATGAGAATCATAAATCTCTACCGATGAAAATATGAACAAAATATGAACAAGATTGGTAACCAAAACAGAGAGGAGCTCTAAAAGATTAATAAATAAAATAGAAACAACAAAAATCAAACAACATACTCAATCTGTCAAAAGAACAACAGAAAGATTGAAAACATATAACTCAAAACAATGTAAAATCTCCTTACAGTTTTCTAATAGATCAGCAAATGAATTAGTCGAAACAATAACAATCAAGCTATAAGAAACATTTAACTCAAAACAGGGAAAACTCCTCAGGAGATTTCGATTCTCACCTAATCTTTTTCGACAGTCGAATCTCAGTCTCTCAGACAATGTCTCAACGCCTCTTAGAATCTGCAACGCTTCCCAGAGTATATTCATATATATACAGGGTCGGGCCGGGCCGGACTGAACCCAGGGGGTCAACCCTAACCCAACCCAACCCTGCCAGGGTTGATAAAAAATTTAGCCCTAACCCAGCCCTATCAGGGTTTGGGCTGGGTTTCACCCTGCCAAGGTTCAAGGCGGACCTAGGCGGGTTAGGATCGTCAGGATAAAACTTGCACCCCTATGAAGAGGTGATGTTATAATTCCAAGCATTTGAATATCTAGAAAACGATTGATTACATATCAAATTTCACATTCAAATTCAATTAAACATCCTATGTATTTGTCTGCCATTCAAATTTTTTGTGTGCAGTCTATAGTTTCAATACTTGATTTTGCCATTTAACCAACTCCTAATTGAATAAAATTTAAGATGTAAACAGAAGTTCCAAGAATCCCTTTGTCCACTAAATTATAACTCCATCTGACATGCTAAAGTGGTAATACCAAAGATGCCTTGAGAATTTCTCTAGGCTGGCCCACCTAAAAACTCTCCTCTTTGATCTATATATATATATATATATATATATATATATATATATATATATATATATATAATATATAGGAGAGAGAGAGAGAGAGAGAGAGAGAGAGAGAGAGAGAGAGAGAGAGAGAGAGAGAGAGAGAGAGAGAGAGAGAGTTTGTACGGTGACTCAACTTTGAGTATGGAATTGACTTTGTTGGTTGAGTAGAGTTACGGTAGTTCATTCTATAAAGGAAGGACAATCGATGGCACTTGGCTCAGAACCACCTAACGGTGGCTCTCTACTCCCTCAAGACTTGCTTCTTATTTTTCCTTCACCTTTCGTCTGTCTGCGAGCTGCGAGCAAGGCTGCCTTTAGGTAGGGAAAGAAAAGAAGCCAGCAGGTCCTTTTCCGCTTGACCGCTAACTCATGAGCAAAGCCACCTTTTGCCGCCCCTCATGCAGCATGAGCGGATCTTCACTAAAAGCCGGCTCTATTGGCGGACACTATGGACAACTCACTCTGCCATGAGAACAAAGAAAGCCGCACTATCTCCTTGCAGCTTTGCCTGCCGCCCTTCAGTGGTATAGTAGGATGGATAGCAAAGCCGCCTTCGGCCCTTCGCTTAGTAAGCCCCTCTTCGAGCCTCTACTGAATTCCGCTCGCCCCGGTCCTTAGTAGCGTTGACAAAGGCAACCTTTGGATTATGTTGTGACGCTTTGGTTAGGCTCGATTGACTTTGTCAACGACACAAGCAAGGCGCTGTAAGCGAAGGAGAACAGCCCCCTTGTTGTTGATAGAGAGCTTACCGCCCCGCCCTTTATAGTCGCGAGAGAGCATACCGTATGTTTATAGTCGCGACTGTTGTCATGGAAAAAGCCTTTTTTTCTGTCAAAAAAGCAAGTTCATAAGTTTAAGGATTCATTTCTACCAGGTGATGTCGAAGTTGACTTATTAAAGAAGTTTAAGAATCTGAGACAAGGGTGGAATCAGTCTATGAGAGAGTACGTGGAGGAGTTTAACCCATTGTCTCATATATATATATATATATATATATATATATATATACAAAGTCCCATTTCAATCACTCACCAAAAAAAAAAAAAAAACTTACAGTTTCTCAGTGATAAAACGGCTGTTCTTCCTCCTCAAGAAAGTATTGAAACTTTTAATACCTGTAAATACTTTCTAGAAGAGATTAGCAAATTTGTAGCTATCAATTGTCAAATCCAAAGATGATATTAAATTTGAGCCTAGAAGTTAATGGAGTAGTAACAAAATGTAGTTCCTCCGTCATGAGGTTTCTTTGCTCTCTCAGGAAGAAAGCAAGGATTAGAAAGGCACTGGTTCTATGATCTCTTCTTGTTACGTGCACACTACTGCTTCAAGCTCATCAAGACATAGCTTTGGGTATGTTCATAACGATCTGTTTTTAATTTATTCTCTTTTTCTGTATTGACTTACCATATAAGAATTTATATAAAATTAAAAGAAGGAAACGAAAACGTTTTTCATGTGCTTAATACCCATATTCTAGATGTGACAAGTTCATTTTACATACGATAAATACAAGTCTCTCTCAAAGAAACCTAGAATGGATAATGATCATCCTTGTTTGAAATAGCCACTACTTAAACTGGTCATTACATTGTTTTTCACCATCGGATTTACGTCATTGTCCAAATGGAATGCGAAAACTGTCTCATCTTTTTTTTTAGGATTTTCGTGATGACTCAATGAATATATTAAAAGGAATCAATAACCCTTGTTATATTCAAATGGACTCAAAATTGGTTTGCTTATGTGAATAAAAGAAAAACCCATTTCTACCCTTAATCCAATTGGTGGTTTCCCCATGCACCTGGTCAAACTCTGAAGTATTTTGAAATATAGAAGATAAATTCAACTTAATTTGCATTTTTATTTATAAGCAAAAAAGTTTTCCAACACCATGAACATGAAGAACTCTTTCACTCATATGGATGGTCTTAATTTTGAACCCCTTTGTATGTTGAAGGCACAAAATACCCTTTGACTGTTGCCAGAGTCTCATCCAAGCACAATGATAGGTGGCTCTTCTCCGATGTGAGGTGAAGGAACGGTCCGTATCTGTGGTTGCTTTTCTAACCTGCAGCTTCCAAAGTCTAGGAAGCCACCTGATTGCCATTATTTCATAAAATAGACCATAGTTGGAAAGTTCATCGATCAATAGTTAGATAGCATAATTTTGGTAAAGGGTTTTAAGGGTTTTATACAATCATGCATGTACACGGTTATACAATTAAAATTGAATATCAAAATTGACATTTCTATAAAAATGAGGTCGGGGAACTTTTACGTGACCATGCACGAAAACCCTGCCTTATTTTTGTATGTAAAGTTTGTTTGTTTGTTTCTTCACACAGGCAATTTGGGTGGGGGAGTTTGTTTCTTTCTACTTGAAACACCAGAACCACAAATGTCTCTGCATTTGCGATTTCAGTCGGCCCACTTGCCCATGTATTGGTAAGTGGGCCGACTGATCCCCAGCTCTTGGATCAACCGTAGGAACCTCCTGACGTGGGAGAGGATTTTTATCCTCCAGAACTGGATTTCCGTGCCCTCTTTCCTAGCTAGGCTTATCCTGTCAACTAGTGATCCCCAAAAAAAATCCGCTTTTTTATGGACACGTTTTAATGACATTACAATTAAAAGAGCAGGCCAATTCCTCCGGTTGGGTTCCACACCCATCCATGATGTTGGTGTCTTGTAAAAACCATTTGTTTAGGTTCTTTAAAATTGGAAATTGATCATATATATATATATATATATATATATGGAAAATTTTTATTGTAACAAAATTCTTATTATAATAGAACTTGTAAATAAGGGTCTTGTCACCGTTAGATTTGCACTAATCCTCAAATGAAATAGAAAACTATTCTTTAGATATTGAAATTCTCATAATGATTCTATTTAATACACACGTACTGGGTTATTACAATTCTAAATGTAATAACACTTGTTACATAAAGAACAACTCTCTATGTATATTATTTGAAGTGCTAGTTGTAGTGCGCTAACGTGCGTACTCTTCTGTGGAATCGCACTTTATGAGTGTTGTCTTCCCTCCAACGATTAACTTCCGTTCTCCTTTCGATCCGAGAACGAGGACGCTATCTGCCCTTCTCCTACTATGGAAGGACTTCCGCCTATGGTGTGGTCCAACCCATGGTTAAAACTACCTCATTCCCCCCCCCCCCAATTACCCAGTGCTCCCTATTGCTTCACTGGGCTTTACCCATCCCTGGCGTGGACGCGGGCTTCTAGAAGAGAATGAAAAGCTCTCAACACAAGAAAACGCGAACCATGCGAACCCCCCCTCCCGGGTTCGTTTTCTGCTATCACTGGTCTGCCGCTAGGGAAACACAGCCCGACCCCCTCTCAGTAAACGAGGGTGGGGTCCAACAAACACTTGTTGCAGAGGGGGCCCACAAGCACCCTACCCGACCTGCTCCTTCTTCTTCAGTAAAGCTGACCTTTTTTTCACCGGTGCTGATGCAGTGCACACATGGATTAGGAAAGCAAAATCCTAGTTGGGGGGGTTATGGGGCCGATGCTTGTCTTTTACAGCCTAAACTCCTATTTGTTAGCCGTGAGGAACTACTGCTCGGTCGAGAGGAGGGGTAAGGCTTGGACTCAAGGACTTCAAGTATGGATGCACTTTTTTCATTCTTGATTCAAATTATAATACACTCGTTCTATCACTATTTACCAATCAATCACAAATCATCAGGAACAACTCTTTTATTAGTTACCATTCCCTTACTTTATACACGTTCTTAATGCCAAAAAATTCCATATCATGTACTTCTTTTCATATTGGACTATTAATTAGTGACGTGGCTCACATGTTAGTCAGGTCGGGAAATTCATATTGGAAAGAGTTCGTCTCCAGTATGTGTAGTTCTTTCAGTTGTGATTCAATTGTTGAAGTTTACTTTATGCATATCAGCAATCTATTGGTATAACCACAAAATGAACTTTAGCCACTGGATCAACGACTAGATTGATTGCTCAACTGAAGACATGCCATTTATATTACATATGAGCAGGGATTAATGCCAAATTGGAGTTATGGAGAGCAATATTGGAATCAAAAGGTTTTAAGATAAGTAGAACGAAGACGGAGTATATGGTGTGTTATTTTAGTCACACAATGACGAATAATGAGGTGGTAAACATTCATGAGAAGAAGATACAACAGAGTGATCATTTTAGGTATCTAGGTTCAATCATAAACAAAGAAGGTGATGTAGATGATGATGTTTCATAAAGGATTAAAATATGATAGATAAAATGGAGAAGTGATTCTGGAGTATTGTGCGATCAGCATATTCCTTTAAAAATTAAAGAAAATTTCTATAGGACAGTCATTCGATCGGTTATAATGTATGGTGCAGAATGTTAAGCAGTCAAGAAGCATCATATAGATAAGCTTAGGGTAGCTGAGATGAGGATGTTAATATGGATGTGGGGCAAAACTAGAAAAGATAAGGTAAAGAATAATCGTATTAAAGCTGATTTGGGAATATCGCTGATACATGATAAACTACAAGAAAGTCATTTGAGATGATATAACCATATTTAACGGAAGCCATTAGATGCTCTTGTAGGGAGGAGAGATTTTATTCAAATTGAATGATCTAAAAGAGCTAGGAGCAGATCTAAGATGATTCTAAGAGATGTGGTGACGAGAGACATGTATAGCTTAGGTCTTGCTTCAAATATGATATCGAACAGAATTGATTGGAGGACAAGAATCCATGTAGCCAGCCCCATTTAGTTGGGATAATGTTTTGTTTGCAAAGAATGATCAGACGCATTAAAAACAACTTTAGGGAGGGATCAGCCTATGGTTATAAATCCAAGCATTGAACACCGTATCCGTTATGTTTATCAAAATCAATCCAATGAGAAATCGACACGTATCTGATCCTCATTAAAATAATATTAAAATAAACTAAGATCTAGGATCGGATAAATCCAAAATTAATACGAATTAGCCAAATCAACCAATAACGATACCTAGAACCATGGACCAACCTTCCCAAAAAACATTACCCACCAGCCAACAATTGCAGCCAATCATTATTTATGTTGTTAAGTAACTCAAGCAACTGAACTTGACCATCAATTAACGCTTTCAACTTGATAATCAAAGCATGGTTCGGGAGATCTGGCCACAAAAAGAGGTTACGGTGAAATGGAGTGATGTTTATAGACTTAAAAAGGAGGGGGCGTAGGGATTAGAAGACTTTCTGACATCAATAAAGCTTTTGTTGCCAAACTAGCATGGCATACGATGTCTGGTACATTTGTATTTACTAAATTAATGCGCCACAAATATATTCGTGATGATGATAAGCTGAGGTCTAGAGTGGCTGTTTCTGCTGTGTGGAGTAGTATTAAAAAAAATGTAGGACTGGACTGCGGCTCATACAAAATGGATTGTTGGGAACGGCTGAAATATTCGGATGTGGTCGGATATTTGGTTGGGAAATGTGCCATTAAAAGATGTGCTAGACCTTGATGAAACACAGTTACTCACACGTCATATATGGCTGGGAGAGGTAATACATGAGGGTGCATAGAGATTACCACATGTGGCGTCAGCTTAACTGGACAATATATGGAAATTGGAAATATTAATACCACTACCAAATTTTGGAAAAGACAAATTGGTTTGGACAGAATCACAAAATGGTGAGTTTAACGTTTCTTCGGCTTGGAGATGCTTAAAGGGCGGTGGACATGAATTACCATGGGCAAAGGATATATGGAGAAAGGAACTTCATCCAAGAACTTCTATTTTCACATGGAGATGGTGCTTAAAGCGGCTTCCAAAGGATGAAAACGTAAAGAAGCGGATGGTACCGGTGACTTCTAGATGTTACTTACTTATGTCATTGTCGTGAGGAAGATTATGAACATGTTTTTCTTCATTGCAACTTTGCACAGGATATATGGAGAGTGGTGTTGGATTTTTTTTTCGCATCCATTCGGATGGGTTTCTAGATACTGAAAGACTGCACTCATGGTAGCGGAGGAAAAAAAGGGTGGTGCCAATCAGGAAGTTATGGATATCTATTTTTTATGTGCTTTTGCAAGTAATATGGACATGCCGCAATATAAGTTGCTATGAAGGAAGGAAGCCGTATCTCTATCAGGCTATAGCTCTCCTGAAATGTGGTTGTCATGATATCCATCCGTAAATACATTTTTATTAAGTGGTCTCAAAATGGTGTGGAATTTAGAGTTATAGCTACTAAGGCTGCGAGAGTGCGAATACCGATGGAAATTCATTGGATCGGCCTCAAGGAGCCTTGGTGTAAATTAAAGACCAATGACTGTTCATTAGGTAATCCAGGAGAGACTAGGGCTGGCATGGTGATTAGAAAACAATCGGCCGGTGAAGTTATTTTGCAACTTACGAGTATCTAGGTGTGCAAAATAATTTCAATGCTGAAATATTAGCTGCAATTACTGGTATTTAGGAGGGGATCAACATTGGTTGTACTCACATATGGTTGGAAATGGATTCAGAAGGTGTGGTTCAGTGCTTGTAATTGTCTATGAATATATCATGGTTTTGTATGCAGAGATGGAGAATCATTTCCAAAAGTCTTGCGGTTTTGGAGTTGAGAATAATTCATAGCTTTAGAGAACCCAATATGGTGGCAAACTCACTTGCGAAGAAAGCAACTCAGTCAAAGGGGTCAATGAAAATGGGTGAAATGCCCATATTTTGTAGCTCGTGATGCAATCTGGGATGCATCAAGAAGACCTAGGTATAGATTTTCAAATGTAAATAACCCTAGAAGGGGCTCTGCTGATGGCAATGTCGAAGGTGAAGTTTTCTTCAAATAGGGTGTTGCTTGTATTTGGTTCTTGATTTTTCTTTTTTGAATATATTATATTTGGATCTTTAGAAAAAATGTAAAAATAGACGGTGTGGTTTTAGTTTAAAGATATGGTTCGATTTTGATTTGGTGTATAATGAGGAAAATCAAAACCAAAATATTTATTAAATGGTTTGAAAATACTTATCGAAACTGATTTTTTGGTTTTTAAATAGTTTGGCTGATAGGAGAGAGAGGAAGAGAGTTGTGACAAAAGAGAGGAAAAACCAAGGAAAACATTAAAATAATTTTAATCATATATGAAAATGGACTTACAATTTGTAAATAGGCCATGTGGAAAACACTAAAATAATTTATAGATATAAACCATTAGCACTAAGGGATTAAAGTAAAGGTTTAATTGATTTTAACGGTTCCAAATAGTCGGTTTCACAGTTTCATTTTTAAAATCAGAATCGAAACGTTTAACAAAACAATTTTATTTTTGAAAGTAGAATCAAATTGTTTAACAATCAGTTTAAAGGATTCAATTTGGTTTCGATTCATTTTTAACACCCTAATTATGGGCAAATTTAGGCTGAATATGTATAAATTTCAATAAATAAATAAATAAAGGAACGATTTCCTTGAGGCCCTTACTTAGGAGTGTAGATCACCTAGATGTACATGTACCCTCCATGGGACCCAATCACAATCCATGAGGTGTGGATATCACCCTCTATAGTGTGAGGTTCACTGAATATAGCCAATGATGAAATCCCATTCGTGAAGCCGCCCTCCTTAGTTAGGACTTTTAAAATTTCCTGACACGCAGGACTGATGATAGTGTAACTGTTAGGGGTACAAGTTTTACCCTGACGACCCGAACCCGTCCAGGCCCGTCCTGAACCCTGGTAGGGTTGAACCTGGCCCAAACCCTGACAAGGCTGGGTTAGGGTTTAATTTTATATGAACCCTAGTAAGGTTGGACTGGGTAGGGTTGACCCCCTGGGTTGAGCCCGGCCCAGCCTGACCCAGTATATATATATATATATATATATATATATATATATATATATATATATATATATATATATATATATATATATATATATATATATATATAAACCCTAAAGCTAAACCTAATCCGCTAATGCACTCAAATCTCTTCTCACGGAGTCGCGGCTTCACCTCTTCTCTCAATCTCTCTCCCTCAAACGAAACCCTAAAAGACTACAACATCTCCCACATTGAGAGTGAGAGTCGGCAACGCCTCCAGACTCTCTGTCACTCAATCTCTCCGATCTCTCAACTCTCGACTCTCTCTCATGACTCTCATCGCACCACTCACCATCGTTGCAACCCTCTTTTTTTGAAAAGCTGTGGGGAAAGCGAGATACAGAGCAACTCAATGTGAGTTCTATCTTCTTCCTCTTCTTCTGGTTTTTCTCTGCAACTTCTGATGATCGAAACCAAGTTTCTTTTTTCCTGGTTCTTTCTATTTTCTAACTTGTTGATATTATTGGAGTTTCAGTGTTCTCCTTCAACTTTCTCTATGCTATTGTTTATTTTACTCCTAAGTAGATGCACATGACCTCCATTTAATTTCCCTTGCCATTGACTTCCTTTTTGACCTAAGAGTTGCCCAAATCTCCAGTTTTGGCTGCCTCTGCTTCTGAGGATACAACCTTTGATGAAATTAGTTTGTGTTCCAATATTATATTGATGAAACTGAAATTGTAGCTTGAATGTATGATAATTTATTCTAGTGTTTATATCCTCTAATCAATAGCACTTCTTCACAACCAAAACATGATTTGGAAAAAAAAAATTCTTTGGCTAGTCATGAATAAAAGTGAACTTAAGATGATTTAGATCGTTTGATTTGGTGACCTTTTGGGGCTAGAATATCTTTTAGGAGAAGTACAGCGGTTGGATGCACTGGACCCACTAGCACGTACCAAATATGTTCGGATGAAAGGTCATTACTCTGCAGCATCTATCATTTGCTTGGGATAGAATAAAAACTTTTAGTCTTTATCAACATGAAATGCCTCTTGTATCTAATTGATGTCAATGAGCCAATGCTATCTGCACCACAGAAAGAGGAGCACAAACCATGCTTTGGAGTTTCTTTAATTAGGTAGTTTTTTTGCTGCCTACTTGTTTGGGTCAAGGTCTCATGGCTGGTGTTCCCACGAATCCAATTAAGCTTACAAGTTTTGTAATTACATTTTTTGTTTAGTTTACATCATTGGACGATATAATTTCAGAGTATTGTCTAGGGTTCCACTTGGCAAAGTCCATATCAATGAAAGATAGACAAACTGAAATGACTCCATTCATAATTTCATATTGTTATTTGATAATTTGTTGTATGTTTAGGGTCAATCATGGTCAATATCAGAGTCAATCTGACCCTGAATCAGGGTTAATCAGGGTTAACCCGGCCCAATCCTGCCCTATCAGGGTCAATCAGGGCAGGTTAGGGATAGGCTCAATCCTGCCAGGGTCAGGGTTAGGGTTAGGGTTGTATATTTGCTAGCCCTAGCAGGGTTGGACAGGGTTAGAGTTATGTTTAAATAGTCAGGGTTGGGATTAGGGTTTTGAAAAATCCAGCCCAACCCGACCTTATTGCAGCCCTAGTAACTATTGGATAAATAGAGCAAACCCTAATTATACTTCTTCTGAAATTTGGTTGCCTACTCCACCATATGGCCACTATATGGGTTTTTGTCCATTGGGTTTTCAATAGTTATTTGTCAAACCCAGTTTCCTAGACTTTTCAAGTCTCTATAACAACATACGTAGATAATGGGGGTGCTAGATGGGTCCAGAAGGAAAAAAACAAGAACAGAGAAACCAAGCCCACCTTAGAATTTTTGGGTTGGGATTGGCTTTTCATACCATGGACTGGGCTTGGACTTTTCCATGGGCTTGGACTTTTCAAAATTTTATTCTCCTTAGAAAATATTGATGAGAAACAAATAGGGACATCCCCACGTAGCCCGGAACCAACAATTATGGAAACTCTCCACTCTTGAGTCTTGAACATGAGAGGAGCAAATCCCAAAACCAACAAAACAAAGTAAACTCAAGAAAATATTCTAAAAACTCCTTAATTATCAAATAGTACTTGTCAAACTTGAACTGGCAAAATCATGAAAGAATGACAAAACCATCTGCAACCGAATTCTCCTCATGATAGAAATTTTAAAAAAAAATTTAAGATCTCAATTCCAATGATAGTTTTTAATTTATCAAGAAATTTTCTTTCAAGTTTTCAATTCAAAAGTTTGAACTAGTAAGTAGAGGACTCTCCATATATAAGACCCCAAGATTCAAATCTCATTACCAATGTGGCAACAAAATACTCTCTCACGCGCCAGCCCGTCAGCCAACCATTTGACGGGCTGGAATACACCGGCACACATACCGATGTATTCCAGCCAGTCAAATGTTTGGCTGGTAGGCTAGCACGCAGGAGAGGATTTCAGTCCAGCAACGTGGGACTATTCTCAATACTCCCCCTCACATATAACTCCATCATTAGGTGGTGTATATGTGGTAGTATATGTGACAATACATGACACTTTTCGAGTGAGTGGTCCCATCTTTTTGGGTGACATATATAGTCCTTTTTTTTTTGTGACATCAAGTCCCTCTTTTGTGCATTCTCACGTCTCTTTTTTTGTGACTCAACCCTTTAGGTTTATTATGAGAGGGAATCTAAAGCTCTGATACCATGTCAAATTTTCAATTCAAAAATTCAAACTAATAATTGGAAGAACTCTCTATATATAAGATCCCAAGATTTCAATCTCATTAGCAATGTGGGACTATTCCCAATATTTTCTATCAACCAATCATAACATAGAGAACATGGCATGAAGTGGAACAAGTGCAGAAACTTGAAGGAAAAAAACTAACCAAAACCAGTTCCATGTATATTTTGATTTCCATGATGACACAATGAGGGCATTAGAAAGAATCCATGATAACATATTTTGTGATGGGATTTTCTTGGGTTTCATTTTATCACATCAAGTACCACCACCGAGGTATGATGTGGTAAAATATTAAACTAGTTAAGACCTGTAATCAATTAAGTTTTTTTATCTTTTATTTTTATGGCTGGCAATAATAAACATAACGAAGTAATGGTCAGATGTCTACTTCGACAGATCAGATTAGGCTAAAATTTCGTAGATTATGAAACTTCAGGATTTGTTATTTTACATATATGTCAAGTTTCAATCCAAATGAATTAATCGAACAGCAAAATAGATCATTGGAATATTTAGGAATTTGACACAGATGCAACGCACGGAGAGTACTAGGGATTCAGGAGCATACGTGAAAAGGCATGACATTACAAATGGTTCAAAGGTTGAATTTGGATCTGAATTTGAGATGTAATCTATATATCCAAATCGTCTGTAGGTATTTAATGGTCAGATTATTATTCGTTCCTTCCATGTGATTGCATTAGGTGTCCCAATCAAGGACCCTTAACTAGTCTGCTGACCTTTTTTGCATGTTTGTAGGTTAATATTTCATCAAATAGCACAAGATGAAGGCATTAAAAAGAGAATAGCAAGATCCAAAAATAACATTCATTCCAGTCATGAGAAAAGTCCTGCTGAGTCGTTTTTACATAGTGAATATAATGGCTTTATAGAGAGTTGGATCGCGTGATAGGTTTTTTTTTTTTTCAATCGCAAGGACACAAATTTGTCAACAGCAAGAATGATATGGTTATTTAGAAAATTAGTCATGTTTGGGTTATTGGCCATGGTAAGTGGTAAGGGTCTTATATCTTGGTGATGCTTATTAATTATAACCTTTTTATTCTATTTGATAAAGAATGAAAGGGAATCTAAGCCCTGCATGATAATATCTTTATTTCTAGACTTTTCTATTCTTTTGTTCCCAAGAACGGAAAAAGAATAGAAATCTCTGTTTATTGTCATCGGTTCATTTTTATTTTTTTGAGAATGAACCGATGGTTAAGAAAGAGAAAAAAAAAATTTCTATTCTTGAAATTAAGCAAGAAAAAAAAAAAAAAAAAAAAAAAGAGAGAACCCATCCTAACTGTGCACAAAGAATTCCTTCTATTGTTCAGAAATTTGGCACCAGTAAGAGAAATAGAAAAAAATGTTTTTGGAATAGAAATAATTCCTTGTGTGTTCAGAAATTTGGCACCTGTAAGAGGAATAGAAAAAAATGTTTTTGGAATAAAAATGTTATCATGCAGAGCCCTAATGTCTTTAAAACAGTTTCTTTGTTGACGATAAACATATGCTATACATGTACCCCTAATCTCCCAAAAATTATAAGCGAATAAAACTAAAAGAAAAAATTGTCGACAAATAAAAATAGTCAACTGAATATATAGCTGAAATCTATGAATCACTCTCTTCTTTGCCCGCCGCCCTTCCTCCAAAATCTGTGTCCTTCGTGCATGCATCTTATTTCTCTCTCTAACTCACTTCTCTTCGGCCAAGAAAATCATAGCTGCCTTTAATGTTCAGATCCAAAAGTAGCGATCGTTCCTCAACCTTAACCTTGACATCTTTCCTCTCTACCTGATCTTCTATCTCCTGATAAAGCTGGAATGCTGAACCATGATATTTTTTATGGTTATCATACAATAAGCTCTTCGCTATTACATCTTCTTTTCGATCTTCCCCACTCACTTGCGTCATGTTCTCCATTAGATCAGAGAAAGCTAAATTAAAGTCGGTGAGTTGGGTTCTTGTGGCTTCCATGCTCCCAGTTCCGTTCACATCAGTAGAGAGATTCTTCTGGGCTTTCTCCAATATCGCCTGTAAATATTTACCTTGGGCCTCGATTCTCATCTGCAATTTTTTCTGCACCTGCATAAAACAATAATTTTGACCAAACATCTACATGAACTGGAAATGAGATGAAAGAATGAATTTGTAGATCTCACCTCTAGTTGCTCATGCAATCTTCTCTGTACTTCAATCTGATACCGTAACGCATCTGCTATTGGTATGTCTCTGTTTGGATATTAAGAATTTCTTATTCATATATGAAGGAATTCGATCTTGTTTAAAGAAACACTTAAACATATTAATGCCAAGTAACAAACCTTTAGCACTTGCCCCATCACACACCCCTGTCCATGTCCAGTGGGTCCCACACCCCATGGATGGTTATGGGGTTGAGGGGACGTAGCCATGTGGGAAGAGGAACCAGACTCGGAAATGAAGCCCAACCCAAGACGAGGTGTTCCCGATCTCAAACAGGAGCCCAAGCCAAGAAATAGTAACTGGGTGAGCCCAGTTGTCTCCCCACCTCATCTAAATCTTGGGCCTCAGCCTCAGGCTCATGCCTGCCCACGTCTTCTAGTTGGATTCCAAAGCCAAACCCTGTGCTATATGCTTTTTTGTCAATTGGGCTATCCTACATGCCTGTAGTCCCTTAAATTCCCACCGGGCATAGCCTAGGAACAGGTAGATCAGGCAAAAATTTACCTCTATCACAGATCATCAGGACTCAGACAATCTACTATCACAGAAGATCATAAACCAATTCATTCAGTTACTGATTTTAATACATACCTTCCCGTGCTCCTTGCAGTTGCAGTACTGGTATTTTTTCCTGAGGAAGGTGCATGCCTATGTTCATCCAAATTTCCTGAATGGCAACAAAGGAACAAAATTACAGGCTCGTCTGGCTTGTCATATGGCAAAACGGAAGCTCTCGCATGAGGACCCTTCCAGGCCAGCCCACCTAGAAATACCGCTCTACCTTGAGGCAAACACACCCATTTTGTACATGTAAAATGTTTTCTTAGAAACAAAAAACTTGTATATGTAACACCACCAAAGTTGAAGGTTGTGAATTGTGATGGATGACCGTAACAAAATTTAATTCCTATAACATTATACACATGAGTTGTTCGATGTGACAGATGTGATCGATATTGTCTTAAAATCAATATTTGCCCCTATGATATAATAGGGATTGTGATGTAAAACTGGCTCCAGTATAGAGCATCCTACACTTTCGACAGCAAACTTGCATTCATTTGATGTCCCTTTCGAATATGTTACAGTTGTACTCAATTGATTAAGAAATAATAATAATTAACATGAAATGCTTTAAAACCAAGTGAGAGGTTGAAACCAAACTAAACCTTCTCTCTTTAAAATAGGAGAAGAAGATACACTACTAATAATCAATTAATCATTTCCAAGAGACAAGTCCCGAAAACTATGTCCTTTCACATAAGACATATCTGTTGATCATTCAGACATGTCATCAATAGTCACACCCGTTGATCATTTACAAAGTTATAGTTGGACATGATAGCCCTCCTTGTGGATGAAATGAAACTTCATATACAAAGTTGAATGATAAAGAAATCCTTTTTTTTTTTTTTTTTGGCCCTATTAAGAATAGAAAACGTTCTATATGTAGCTAATCTAGGTCATGTTTTCTCTATTCTTGGGATTGATACATCATTTGACCATGTGGCATAATAAATGTTTTTTGATGTTTGATAAAAAAAATTGTGATAATAATAAGGATAATTTATCCATATAATAATGGAATGTGATTCTTAACCCCCCCCTAAAAAATAAAAACAAATTTGTAACATTTATTTTTTTTATAATTTTTTAATCTAAACCATTCAAAATTGTGAAAATGCACAGTAATGCTTAAAGTACCGGTACACATGCATTGACATAAACAAGATATATGCCAATACAAAAGAGGTATTTAATAAAATTAGTGGTTGAAATTCGACATATGGCTAATCAGTATGTTCTTTTTATTTAATCATTTGCCCACATGGTAGATTAGATGCCTTGTGACATTTAGAAAAATAACATACCCTTGTAATTGTAATAATAAATATTGCCTTAATTCTCACATAAAAATATAATAAAAATCCATATACATATATGGATGATATCTACTAATAATCCATATGAAATGCCGTCCACTTGCTCAAAGCTAGGTTCAAGGGCATAGTTGAGGGAATGGGATTGGCCAACGACAATCTCAATCCGAGCCCAAATCGGATTGGTAAAAAAAAAACACCCTTGAATTATACAACACATGATTTTACTCGATTCCTTAAGGTGACAATATGTTGTAGGACATCAACTGAGGCCCAAGGCCAATCTCAATTTGTATCAAGACCTAACAAATTGATTCGATCCATGCCCTAAAACCATAGTTTTAACATATTTTTTTCTAAAGCTTTGTTTATTTTGACGTAAAATTTTATGTAAAAAAAAAAACAATCCTTCTCTCTTAGAAATCAGTATATCTTATCTCTCATAAAAACAATCATGGAATTTTTTTTTTTTTTTTTTTAACATATATAATGTCACCAAGCCTAAAAAGTATAAGAAGACACTCAACTACAAATTGGAATTTCGTAAGACCCACAGGCCCCAATAATTCAATTGAAATACTAACTGTGGGACCCGCGATCCATGTGATCATGAAAAAATAATAGTTCCTTTAATTTAATCACGAGACTTACCGACAGTTTCCTTATTTTGCTCCGACTTTGCTTCTTTCTTCGCTTGCTGCTGCCTTCCCAATCTGTACTTCTAATCCACCGACAGACAGACAGACACATCTTGGTCTTATTACTATTAGAACGGACAAAGTAAAACTGTAAAAAGGATAGCGAGGCTTCGAAGAAAGTGGAAGAGTAGATCCATGTGATCCAAATCACACGTACACGTCCATTCAGAACAACAATTGGATTGGAATATGTACTGGTACCCAACCAACCCAATATTTCAATCCAACGGATTTCACCAAATCTAACCTTTTTTTCTTTTTTCGTTTGAAAAAGTAAAGGAAAGAGACGGAGTTGCTGCTGTTCTAACCTGTAAATGACTCTTCAGATGGTACAATGTCAACCCTTTCAGCCCCATCATCCTAAGCACCGCCTTCGGAGTTGCTTCTGATTAAAAAAAGATCGAAACACCCTAAATAAACTTCCAATTGCCTTGAACAGTAGAATGAGATTCAAGATAGATTTGAAATACTGGCCGGTCGAACCGGACGCATTACCGGTCAGTTGGCATCAGAACTTGCAAATTCGTGAAGGGAAGAGAAAGTGAGGAACTTACTATCCGGTCCGCCAAGCTTGGTGACGGCATCCACGAACCTGTCGTGAAGGTCAGGGGTCCACCTAAGGCGCGGCTTGGGGTCCCTAGACAGCACCACCCCTGTGTCGCACGGATATCCACCACACGTTCTCTCCATCTCGCCGTCGCCGCCTTCTCCGCCACTTGCGCCACCGCTTCCTCTGCCTCCTCTTCGGATCCAAATCCTCAACTCTCTCTCACTCTCTCTCTCTCTAAGTTCTGCTTTGAATAGGTTATCCTTTTATCGTTGCAAGTCCTGAGTTTCTAAACAAGAATTTCCTTTTAAGAGAATGTTGAAAAGCAAAAGCAAGCGAGACCGAACCGTGAAAAGCCTGTGAATCCAATTCTCAGTCTTTTTGTTGGAGCAATCTCATCTGTATAGAACAAGCTCTCTTGAACGGATGAATCCTTCTCAGAAAGTCTTTAAAAGCAGATGCCTTCTCTTGATCTATTTCTTAGTCTCTTCTCCTTCACAAAAGCAATAATTTAAAAAACTTGTTCGGAATGAAAGATCTGAAACTCGATCATAGGAATCAAAATTTCTGTTGGGAATTTTTATAGATGAAGCGAGCTCAAAAACGATGAGACTCGATCACTTTAGATCATTTGAAGGTTTTAAAGTTGTTTAAAGTTAAATGGAGAGAGAAAAGAAACAGACAAATTCAAGGTTGCTAGATTCCCGAGTGAGAACGTGGATGCGGAAAGAATTTTTATGGGGGAGCTTCGGCGACGAATCTGGAGGAGAAGTGGGGAAATTTTCTGGATATTAGATTGGTGACCAATGGATGGATGCCATGTGGGAGGTAAAGTTCGATGTGCCACGTGGAATATTCTGCCCGTGATAATTAGACAACGTCAGAAGCTTGCAGGAAAATGATACCACGTGGATGAGGAAAATTGTGCCACGTATATGACAGCATGGAATATTCCACCGGCGATCGAGGCTTGCAACATTCCGCCACTACTTGCCACGTCGGCAAGGTATTGAGGTCCCCGTTTGAGGCAGAAGAATCAGTGTAGTGGGGTCCACGTGGGGAAAAGACGTTTCGTGCTACCCGCAAGGGGCGGAAGTGTGGAGGGGATGGGAGAATATTCGCGCGGGGCCAACAAATAAAATCGTAAGTGCGGTGAAGTCCGTGAGCCAAGGATGTCAACCGCTAAGTTTCGGTCCGGTCTATAATCAGAGATGCAGACCCTGACCCATTCCCTGATCCATAAAATTATGGGTGTCAATTTGAGTCCCGTGCCGTGTAGTCCCATATAGTCCAATCGATTATGAAGGAGGATAGATTGATCCGATTATTAAAAGGTGCCAGTCATTAGGTCTGGACCGATTATTGAATATGTGTTCACGATGCAAGGGTGTAGCCTATCCAAATAAATCGAATATATTTTTAAATCAAAATGAATCTTGGTTTAGACCAAACAAATACAATTGTAAAACTAAAAACCTAAAACATTCAAACGTTTTTTACATTCTTTCGTTTCTTGAATCTTCCGCTTGTTCCTTTCGTCCTCACCTTCGTCTACATGGGTGATCACAAGACTAATAAAAGCATTTTACAATCCTACAACAAGGGTATCCAAATCCTCTCTTCCCTAAGGATCTAGAGGAGAGGCAGTACCCCCGTTGGATGGTCGACACCTGGGGTTCGGGTGAATCCTAGCCCTCCAATCGAACCGACACCCCCTTGTCGACTTGGTTTGTAGACTTGGATGGAAGGCTCGGATTCAGCCGAGCCCTAGGTGTCGGGCATCCAAAGGGGTTATCGATTTTGCACCGGGATCGACTAAACCAAATATAAATGTGTCCATGTCTTGTCGATGAAGGATCGATTTGGGTAATGAGGTGTCGAATGGAGCAAAGTGTGATCTTAGGCTTTGGTTAGAGAGGTGTCGAATGGAGCAAAGATGATCTTGGGATTTGGGCAGATGAAGGTGCAAGGGCAATGACCTCTCTCTCTAACCCTTCTCTTTCTCTCTCTCTGAATCCCAATCCGAGCAACCCTCCTCCCTGGATTTTAGGTTTTTTTTTTGGGGTGGGGGTTGTAACTCAACCCCCCGATTTACCAATTTGCCCCTTTCATTACCCACTCTTGTTATACGGGTTTCCATAACCCTTCTTTAGAATGAGCCCATTAAAATAAAATCCAGCCCAATAAAAATATAATAACCCAAATTCGAATGAATTATTAATTAAAACGTATTTTTCTTTTTTTACTCATTTTATTTTTTTATTTCACTTTTCTAATTGCCTAAATGATTACAATCTCCTATAAAAAAAAATGACGGCAAAAATTGAGACTCACATAACGACAAAATTGGGGTGCTAATAATATGGAATACGAGTCTAATTTTGTATGAATTACGATTCTGTTGCAATGTAGACCAATGAAGTACGTGTAATACGGTATATAAATTATATATGATATGCCATTCATATACAAATTGATATATAAATAATAGATACTGTTGATATATTCATATGAACCATTACTGTATTAGATAGAAAACAATACCAAATCAATCTTGAACCGATATAAACAGTACAATACCAATTTAGTGTACATCTTCGGAATCAAATCGACACCTAAACCCAACTGCACGTGATGACGTATCCATTGTAGTCTTTTTATCTGGGTAGGCAGGTTTTTTGTGTTTGGCGCCATTCCTCAACGGAACAACATTTTATCGACATGATGCATAAAAAATAAAGTGTCGACATGCCATTAATTTTCCAGGAACGCCCACTGGAGAGGTTTTCTATTTACTTGAATATGTGATGTCCAACCTTTTCGATAACATAAATGATCTGGAGTGTAAGTACTAATGAAACTGTGATTGAATTCAACCTTTGCATAATTAAAAAATACGGATTCAAATCGTCTCCTCCTAAGGGTTTGGAAGGAGACACGGCTGTAATCGGTCGACGCCGATACGTGGGTGTAGGTTGGATTCGAATCGTCAAATCATTTGACTCAATCAAACGCAGAAGGGGAATCGACTTATGAATTGGACGGTTCGGATCCAACCGTTGCTCATGTGTCAGGCATCGACTGGTGGCAATCGTATTTCCTCCAGAACCTGAGAGGATACGATTTGAATTCAGATAATACAAACCATCTATTGCAAAATTTGATCAATTATTTTCGGTGATCTATTTCTTTTTAATATAATTTTTTTTTTTTTGGTAAGGGACATGAGGAGTTGACATTGGATCTATCTATCAAATAAATTTGAACTTCATTCAACTAAAGGATATTATGGGTAGCTAAAAATTCAGAATCAATTCGAATTTGCATCCGTTGAAGGGAATCTAAATTTGAACAATCGGATTCGGACTTGAATTCGGATAGCAAGTGTCGGATTTGGATGTAGATTCGGATATCAATTAAAAGATCTGGATTATATCCGTTCTGTGTAGCTTATTGTTAAGACGCATATAACTTTAATGTTTATGTAGTCATTTAAAGTTTCGTCTCTTATTTTCTTAGGGTAGGCTATGTATTTGTTTTAAACTAGGGTTATCTCTCATTTTCCATGCCATTTGTATTCTGATTCCATTTTTTGGATTCAAGTAAGATTATAACCGGATATACGGTTAAATTTCGAATTCAGATTTGGTAATTATACATCCTGTGGAATTCGGATCGGATAGAATAGGGTAGTTGGTAACCAGTCGTTGGATCATAGATTACTTCACATATAGGATTCGGATTCGGATTCATATAGTGATGTATTCGATTGAATTCGATCCGCTTACATCCCTAATTCAGCCTAAGACATGGTTGATGCTCTTATCACATGGGAAAACCGTTTTTTTTTTTTTTTTTTTTTTATAACTTTAAATCTTTATATATTATCATAAAGATTAGTACATTTCATTTTAGTGGCCATTTCTTTTGCCACAAAACAAAGTGCCATTAAACTTTGTTTTGATAACAGAATAGTCTAGAAAGTGTTACTTAGGCTCTCTTTGATATGTATTATAGATTTCATTATATAATATATTATAACTTATATAATTATTAGGTATAATATTTGGTATTTATTTATATTTAAAACAAATTAATATAATTTAAAATATACAAATATCTTAAAAGGTGTTTATCACTATTGTGATAATTTATCATCACTTCTTTATGTAGAATGGTACCAAACGGTTGTTATTTGTGATTCATAATTTATTTTCATAAATAACTCATAAATATAAATATAAATATGAACTATACCAAACATATCAATTTTCATTTTGTTTTTCTCACATGTTTTTGTTTTGGTAAATGTTTATTATTATTTTGGGTTGAAAAGAAAAAATTAAAATAGCCCTAAAAGCAATAGGAGTTTTTGTTTATTCTTATGCTCGTTTTAATGAGCATATGTTTTGAGTGAGGGTAAAATGATAAAATCAATAGGTGTCAATTTATGGCCTGAACCGTGTCCCCTGAGCTAGGCCAACCAATTAAAAATCGTACCGAGTCGCACCGTTTAATAAACGTGGGGCTTAGATCGGACCGATTAATAAACAGGTCGTTCATGGTGCAGAGGTGTAACCCAACGGTTGCCCGACCGAATAGACCGATTAAAGACCGACTCATTATAGATCGATTAAAGACCGACCCCTACGTAGACAAATTAAAAATCGACCTGACATAAACCAACATAATTTCCATTTTAGATTTCTCCCTCCCACTTTTTCCTTCCCATGCCATTTGTCACTATGTTAAATATAGGTTTTTTTTCTTTTACTTTAGGTCTTTATCCCTCTCTTTCTCTCTCTCTCTCTTAAAGTTCAACCATATAAAGACAAATCGAAGTTCAACAAAACAAAAGCAAACCGCATATTAAATTTTGTGAATGTAGAATTTATAACGACCAATTATAATTGAACATGGGTCAAGGGTCAAACTGAATAACACAACCAAGCATATATACCGAATAGCATAACCGAGCATAAGATGGAATAACATAACCAACTATGGACGGTAATAGACCAATTAAACCGAGTAACATAAGACCGATTAAGGACCGAGACCAACCAGATCGAATATAAACAAGTCAATGTCTCGTAAATCAAAAATCGATTAGTTAAACATGTTGATCAGGGTGCAAGGTATTAAATTGGTGGGGACTGGTTAGGCCCGACCGAGACCGACCAACTGACACTGTCATTACCTGATTTTCTATCTAACCGGAGGTGCGGTCGAACCTTCAATAAACCGACTCAACCTTTTCCAAAATCATGAAAAATCATACTCATCACAATCCAACCGCCACATCCCAAATAACATACCACATATCAAAGTATAAATAAAATAGTTGAAGACTTTATTAAATGAAATTGAGTATTTCTAGTGATAATTAAAATAATAACAATCTTGTTTTAGCCATTGTATCAAGACATAACTGATAATAAATCCCATCATCCACAAACATCCGTATATAAATCCCGAATTCTATAATAATGAAAAAAATAAAATAAAAATGAATTAGCATAATTATGGAGATCAGCAACACTCCGTCTAGCCAAAGAAGCAATTGTCACACTCGCATAGTTCACCATGTCCTTCGTCAACAGCTACTTGAGCCTCCAAGCAGGCAAGATTGGAGATCGTCAGTGCACTGATAATTCTATAGTAGTACCTGCATCATCTACTAAAAAAACAATACAATCGTGGGGTGAACTCCACAACTTAAGCTCAGTGAGAAATACTACATGCAAGCAGATGAAAATGCATAAGATGACATTCAAGATTTGATCTAGTATAATGTTTGATATACGCTATATAAGAAGTCAACAACACTCCCAGAGCTCATCCAACTTTTCATGCATGAGAGTGAATGGGCACTCGGTAGTTCTGCCCAACAGACTTTACCGCAGCCACGCGACTTCCAATCGTAGGATCTATATGTGACAGCCCTAGTCAGCGATGCTCCAACGAACACCGCTAGTTAGGTTCTAGGTCACCATCCCCGCACCAATCCTACACTAGTACCTAACCTCTATTGGGTTACAAATGTGGGTTCTATGTCCCTAATCAATCATATATGATAATCAATGTGCACTTAAGGTCGTACTCCAACAAAGAGCCCAGTCCGCAACTAGCCCCCTGGTCGCTGAAGAACTCCACTATGATACTTTGCGATGCAAAACAGTGTCCATGTGGTCAATCAGTCCAACGATTCCATAACCCGCCATTTTGATATCCCACACAGATTAAATAGATATTATGCTTTCACAAGTAATCATAACAAAAGTAATGCATATGCATGAGCAGTTATCACAGATATTGGAATGACATGTTATTCACATAATATGCAACACAAACATGCAAGGGTGATTAGAAACACTCCGTAAAATAAAGTCAAACTATCTCTCACCTAGTGAATGAGATCTACACGCTCTCTGCACAACGGAGGTTTGCCCCGACTCGCTCATACTTGTACCTACATTAATATTAGGTTCATTAGTTACCATGAAGTTATTGTTTAATAGACAGTTGGTAATCATCGATGATGTTCAGCACTTGACGATTATGTTGTACCGATATGTGTCAACATCCATTGCCTTGCGCTCATATTTATTCATTACTTGGCTTATCCGGTTGGATTATTTGATTGGATAGGCTTTCAACCAGACTTCCTCCGGATAGCACCTGGATCTCTTTGTGAGTGTCCGGAGGCATGTTCAGTAGCACAGATCTGCAATCGGACACTCCCAGTAGCTTACTAGGAAGTCTTTGGTCATGTCTGAGTTTGCAACCGAACTTCCTTCTTGTAATTCCCTAATTCTTGTGATATTAATTTTTTTTATTTTTCTTTCCTATTTAGACATTTTCTGTTGAATTTTGTAGTTGGGGTATGATGAATTTATAATTTTATATATTTATTTTTCTTATATTTAGTCTATTTAACATATTATATGTCTTATGGTACTCATTTGTGATGATTCCTTATATATAAGACATTGGTGAAAAATATTGGTAATTTATGTTTAAAATAAATTTTTTTTGATATTTTTAATAATGACTTTCTGAATTTCGTGCAGGTTTTTAATGTGAAAAGAATTCTAGAAATCAAATGTGATCCAAAAATCAGATCTGGAAAACTGATTTGAATTGAAATCAGAGAAGGAAGATTAATTACCATACATAGAAGGTTTACTATTAGAAGGATTTGATTGATTGTCAGAAATCTTGAGGAGAATATATACCTCTATGGAATATTACAAAGATTGACAAATCTAGAGGTGACATTTGGTTAATGATGGAATGATTCTCTATCTAATCTAGGCAAGAGGATTTTGTTTAATCTTTATTTTTATATAATAATGTTGTCAATTCTAGACATACCAGTTTTAATCTTCTCTACTTTGATTATTTAAGCAATGTAAAGGTTACGTAATAGAGAATCCAAGAATTATTGAGAAGATAGTTTTATTTATTTTGTCTTTCTTTTCTATCATGTCTAGCTAAGTTCTTTAGTTGATTCAAAGGGAATTCAATCCCAATAGTAAAATTGTGAGACTCTGTTCTTAATTTTAATTATTTTTCTACTCAAATATCTGTGTTTCTTGGGTTTTCAAGTTAATGATTGCATGATTCAGTTTATTAAGAGGCTTATTAATTGATTGAGTTATATGATTTATTGCTAACCTGAATCTATAATCCGTAATTGTTATGGTGTTCAGAAAAAATAGCAATTGAACAGAACAATTATGATCAAAGTTTTTGTTACTTGCTTAAAGAAAACATAGAATGAATTAAATAATATGATGCTTGTTTCAAAACTAACAAGGTTTTCGACTTAAGACATTCTATGAAGGTTTTCATGAGCATACTATAGACGAAGTACAACTGGGGGATCCCGTTTATTCTGATTGAGGAGTATTGAGTCGAGCTAACGACGTTAAACACAAGCGCTGCTTAGGAGGCAACCTAGGAAATCGGATTTGTTTTTCTTATCATTTTTATTTATTTTTCTTTACATATTTCCATTACATTTTTAACTTCAATTGGAGACAATGTCAGATTTAAGTATGGGGGGAGGAATTAGGATTTCTCTTTTATTTTATTTTTATTTTTATTTTTTAAGTTCTGTTTTTAATTTTTGTATGATGTGTTAGGAAAAAAAATTTAAAAGTTGAATTTAAAAAAAAAAAAAAAAAACAAAACAAAAATTTCACTTCAATAGACTAAGAGAATATGTATGCCATGGATTGAAACTATTTAAATGTGAAAAAAATTACATATATGAATTAGTAGAAACAACTTACTAAATAAGCTTTGAATAACATTGATAGTTGCATTTAGAGGTAAAGTATGCAGATTTAGTAGATGGAATCCAACAAAACGAGCTTTTGAGCCAAATTAGACTGAGACATCCATGTCAGTCTTTATTTTCTTTAAAGAGTGATAAAGATTAACAACCAATAGGATGATAAAGGCATGATAGGATTAACAAATTTGGTAAAATAGTTAATTTGGTAAAATAGCGACTCATCAAATTTGTGTAAAATCCTATTTGCCTTTATCATCTTCATGTCTACACAAATTTGATAAAATAGTTGATACAGATTAACAAATTTGATGAGTCGCTAGGGGTTGATGAGTCGCTAGGGGCCCTTTTTTATGTGAGTAAAAGCGTGGCTGGCGTCCACGCAGCCGGAAAACATTATTTATTTTTTGTTTAAATTTGAAGGAATATTGGTCACTTACATTCGAACTATTACATGCCTCATCAAAGATAAAATTTTCGTGCAAATCGATTCCTGCTATCTGGTTTCGCATGCATTTATATAAGGTATATAAAATCTCTTTCAAATTAAAAAAAGGTGTCTTGAAAATTACTAAAATTTGAGGGATTTGCTCGTTGGGAAGAACAGAATCTTTGATAAAACTTGTAATTTTGTAAACTGGTGGACGCAAGGGACTTTCTTACATGTGTCAAGTTTAAAGAAACACAGCTGCCATTCTCGAATCAAATTGGATTTCCCAGATCCCAACGGGCTTTTTAACACTTCAGTGGACTGTTGATTAGGATCAAGAGAGTCGGTGGTCATATTCCACCGATTCCTTTAACTTAATTCTCTTTGCAATTTCCGATTAGTCATAAAGAGGACTTCATTGTCATTCGAGTCATCCGTGTGGTATTTGTCTCGTCTCTTCGGCGACCAGTGTTCCGTCTCCTTCATTGCTTCCGGCGGCGGCGGCATTTACAACTGACAAATCCGCCCTCATGTTTGCTCACTCTTTCTATGCCAACCACCGCGCTGGGAACTGCCCAGCGAACCCACCAACGCACCCTTTCGATCGAGCACTGGCGCCAGAGGAGCCATACTTTGGTGTTTGATAGGGGGAGACGATATGCGGTCCATACTCCAATTCATCAACTCACATAAGCCAATGATATTGAAGGCTTGATACGACTCTTGGTACCAGTGGGATCTCCCGCACGCCCTCAACGACTCTTTGAAAGCCCTGAAATCCTAGAGACACTTTGTTCACGGCGACGATCATGGGTGATGAGACGATCGATATGGATTTGTCTGGTTGACTGCAGGTTTTGATGCAGATTGATCTTCTCGGCTCTGGATGGGATTCTGTGTTGGGGATCGTTCTTCCTTCATCTCATTGATACGATCTGGATGAGTGAGGGCATCTTTGTATATTGGGAAGAGGAGGATGTCGTGCATGTCAATTCCAAAATTCGATGAATTTAATATTCCTAATGATGTCCTCTGGTTTGACATTGAACACACCGATAGAAGAAATATTTCACATCGGGACAGGGTGCTCTTCTAGCAAGCTTGCTGCAAAGGGTAAGCATATGGTTACGATTGTTGATCCTCAAATCAAACGGAATGATTCTTTTCCTTTGCGAAACAACACAGAAAGGGTGTTACGAAGAAATTAATCATGGGAAGGATTTTGATGGGTAGAGTAGGACTGGTTCCCCGTAAATTCTAAACCCAAAAATTCGTCAGATCGGTTGAGGAAATCGGCAGATTTCTTCCGATTCAAATTGGGATCGAACCAGAATCAGACCTACGGCGATTCAGAACCAATGCCGTGTAATTTATTTCAACTTCAAGAGGTTTATCCTGGAATATTCCGTCAGATTCAATTCGGAGCAGCGAATCAGTGCCGATTCCAAAATAAAAGCACGACTCACCGGAAAGTTCTGAGTTATAATCTGTAATCCCACGCGTCTCACCATATGTGGTGAGTTCATGATGAGGTAGGTACTTTCTACTTATTCAATAGTGTTCAGGCCTTCAGAGTGAGCGTCCGCCTCGTCCGTAGCTTATGCAAGTGCTACATACTATGGGATCCGCATCCACTCCTCCCAGTCGGGGAGTATGGGGAAGCCCCCGGTTGAATGGTCGATACGTAGTCTTCGAGAGAATTCGAGCTCCACGTCCAAGCTGACATCCCTTATCGGTGTTGGCTAGGTGTCGATTTATGGCTCATATTCTCTTGAAAATTACGTATAGGACGTCCCCGTCCTCCACTGGAATTGGGAGGAGAGGATTTGAATCGACACATGTACGTTGGACGCACGTCACTTGTACACTTTTATGTAATCAACGATTCTGGTAGTATTGTGGAATCAATGATTAGCTGTGCTGTAGGGTTGGAGGTTACTAGAATCTATGATGAGGTCACTAGGATCTAGATAAGGATAGGGGGAAGAGTGCGTACCGTTCACGCCCCACGTGGTAATTATCCTTCCACCCCTTTCGGAGTTTTGGATGGATGCTGCGAGATCCACGGCTCCCAAAGCGTTGGGTGTACATGAGTATGAAACATTGATAGTGAAATGTAAAAGAAATACTCTTTAAAGAAAGAGAGGGCAAGAGGTAGGCCTGTTTTGTACCCATAAAAAAAGGAACGGCAGGCCTGTGACCGACTGACACACTGATATGTGAAAGACATAAAAAAATATAACTTTTTGTGGTATATAGCGAAGACAGTTCTCCGTTTTTGGTATGATAAAACGCCTTTCTTTGGGTTAGTCCATTACTTCTTTCTGGGGCTTTAAAAGTTAGTGTTTGTAGTGAGCTTTAAGGAGATTATATCTTTCAAGCATTCCATTGGTCTGGATATCTTCATCTTGATTCTCAGTTTCCACTCTTCAGGTGATTTACAGCAGAATCCATTTGTTTAGATCTTGTGTCCATTTTCGGTTTATTTGTTCATTTTGTTTGTGTGAAGCATTGTCATATTGTACTGAATTTAGACAAGAGTGGTCGGTTTATGCTTGATCTGTTATTTTGATAATCCTTTCAGGTGACCCAGTAGTCTTGTTTGTGGGTCTCTATTGCAATTTTGCCAAAAGAATACAGAGGAAGGGAGAGAAAGTAAGAAAATGACTATCATGTTTTGAAAAATTTAGGAGCCAATTAATTTGACATTTTTGAAAATTTATCTTCTGTATGCCTAATGTTGCTGAATGTCTCGCTAATTAGAGTAAGCTTCAACCTTGTGCTAGTGTAGCAGTTTAATGGATTTGATGTGATTGAGATTGACATAAGGATTTTGGACTCCATGTTGATGGTAGTAGTGGTCATTGATTTTTGTTGTTTCACCATTAGTTTGACTTTTTTTTGGGGATGCTCTAATTTTTTTTTTTTTTTTTTGGGGGTGTTATGTTGGGAAAGCACTGAAGTTGCTATCTGCTGATGGAGATTTGAAATCCGAAATGCTTGAGGTGCAGATTTTGTCCTCTGTATCTCCATCGCAAGGTTCTAAATCTTGGATCTTGATCTTGTCTCGGTGAGATTGAGATTTCTGATGTCGAGACACTGCTTGTTTTTTTTTTTTAATAACATGTAAAGACGAAAATTCTGAGATCTCGGTGAAGTCGAGATTTCTGAGTCGAGATTTAGAACTGTGCTCCACTGTACATTTTGACTGTACAGGGAGTTAAAAGAATGTGAATTGAGTGAGCGTGACAACAAAGAGGAGGATGTGGATCAAGTGAGAAAGAAGAGACTACTTGAAAGGAAAGAGACTTGAACAGGAATAGACAGAGGGAAAGAGACTTGAACAGGAATAGACAGAGGGAAAGAGACTTCAACAGGAATAGACAGAGGGAAAGAGACTTCAACAGGAATAGACAGAGATGATATTGGGCTAATAAAACAGAGCATAAGGTTTCAACTTTCTATAACTCATAATGTCGCAGTATTGCCATGAAAAAAATGTGTAATTTGCTACTTCTCTGTTTTACTATTTCTTTTGGCATGAACATCGTTAATTTCATTTCATGGTTGAAGCTTGGAAGGCAGCATTTAAATGAAAATATGTCTAGGTGTTACCATTTCACATGCTTATATACTGCCACTTTTTCTCAATGAATTCCTTTTCGTATTGTCCCCCACTGCTTATGGTATCAGCAGCCAAGTATTGCAGTTGACACTAGAAAGGGAATCAACTAGTCCATGGTTACAGGTACTAGTCCATGATTACAATTTTTCACTTCGTAATGTTGTTTCCAGACTTCCACTTTTTATGGTCATATTGATAAATGATTCGGAATCATATGGTTACAGACTTGTAGTGCTGACTTTCTGCAATATATTGGCTGGTTTACCACTAATTACTGTATTGGTATGTTTCAATTTTAGTATATTTTAGCATTAATGTGTGTCCGCACCCCCCTGAGTGGAGGAGAAAGAAAGGATTTCTCAGAGCAACCCCCCTGGTTCCAGACTCAGGAGTCAATAAAATGTGGGTTTGGTCTGCTTGACTGATAGCTTATTGCTTTTTGTTTATGGGGTATCTTAATTTGTTTGATTGTGTTTACAGTTATTGTACAACCATCTCTCTCTCTCTCTCTCTTAAAAATAACCTCCTTCCTTCTTCTGATATTTGGAAATGTAAATAACAAGAAAGTTGACAGGAGAAATGTCCTGATATGAATTTTGGCATGCAGAAAGCAGAAGCATATAAACAACTATCGTCTTGGAAGGTTAGCATCCAGAATGGCTGAATATGATGGGAAAATGGTCACTGCAGATGTGACCTCAGGAAATATGATTTTTGAACCAGTCCTGGAGGATGGGGTGTTTCGATTTGATTGTTCTGAAAATGATAGGATTGCAGCATATCCCAGTCTTTCTTTTATTGATACCAAAGTCAGGGACACTCCCATTATGAATAAGAAGGTGCCACTATATATTCCTACTTTTGAATGTGCACATGGAAAACAGATTGTTAATATCGAGGTTAAGTCCTTGCCTTCTTCTCCTTGGTTTACTTTCCAATACAATATTGTCGTTATGATTTGTTCAGCTTCTTTCATAAATTTTGTGGTTTCCTATATTGTTTATTAACTTGATCGTGTTTTTGCTTGATTTAGCTTCCTTCTGGAACCTCTTTCTATGGAACTGGAGAAGTTAGTGGACAGCTTGAGAGGACAGGAAAAAGGGTAATTTGTTGTGTGTGTGTGTGTGTGTGTCATCCACTGGAAGCTTTTGTCCAAGCATAAAAGAGCACTGTTGATCACAGGTATTTACTTGGAACACGGATGCTTGGGGTTATGGTTTCGGAACTACATCATTGTACCAATCACATCCTTGGGTGTTAGCTGTTCTTCCGACGGGAGAGGCATTTGGTGTTCTTGCTGACACAACACGACGTTGTGAGGTCTAGTGATCTATTCTTTATGCTATATAGGCAGTAATCCTGTAGAGTGATCAGGCTAACCCACATATGTAGTCATATTTCAATGCTGAAAACTATATCTTAAACAGATAGACTTGCGGAAAGAGTTCAGAATAAAATTTACAGCTGAGGGCCCATATCCTGTCATCACGTTTGGTCCGTTTGCGTCACCAACTGCAGTTTTGATATCTTTATCTCATGCAATTGGTATGCTTCTTTGAACTGTCTGACCTTTGTTCATTTGACATTGGGATCCTTGATTTTACTGGTAGGTTTCTCTGTGCTGAATATTTTTTTTCCTGATCTCTGCCACTGTAAAGTTTCATTTTCTTTGTATTTGATCTTGAGACAATACACTTCCAGATTTGCACTAGGGAGAAATCTAGATGTCCGGAAGACTATGTAGAACAGGGCTAACTGTGATTTAAATTTCAATTTACAATAGCGAATGTCTGAATATGCGCATGTGTTGCAATTATTTTTTTTCCCAAACGTCTGAAAAAAAATTACATTCAATATAAATATAAAAACACATGAGGAAAACTTCAGCACCAACTGTGCAAACATTATTTATTTTTTTAGTATACTTTATTTGTAGTAGAATATGCAAAAGGGTTTTATTTACTTTTCTTCCCCCAAAGCTATCAGTTATTGGGAAGAAAATGATTACGATATTAGGATTAGGAAATTGTAAAAAAGGGAAAACAGAGGATTTTGAATACTATTCAAAGGAGTTTTTGATCAGAATCAAACTGAACCTTAACCATTTCAATAATAGAACGAATCACACTTTTACCACTAAACTATACCCGCTACACTGTACAATGTGATTATTGTACATGAATGGGCTATTTGTCGAACAAGAGAATTAGGCATAATAAAGATAGGATCCGAGTACAGAATCATGAAAAGAAAATTAGCCATCCCTGCCCCCTCTTGTCAATCCCACGAGCCATTTATCCATTCTCATTCAATCACGGCAAGGGGGGCAAGTCAAAATAGAAAAATTGACATTGGGTTTAGGGATAATCAGGCTTGAACTGATGGCTTCCACCACGTCTGGTAAATGGAATGGATCATCTAGCGATCGGGATCTGATAGATCCTATTTATCTCTTTTTCTTTTCGATGGAAGGGAAAAGTCAATTCCATTGTAGAGCCGTATGCAATGCGCAAAGAATGCATGTACGGTTCTTCAATTCTATCTTTTTTTTCTTCTTGTTATTTTTTTTATCTCCTCTTCCCTTCATCCCATGACGGGAGATAGAAAAACTTCTTATTATGTTATATCATCAGGGTAATGATACACCAACCTGCTAGTTCTTTTTATAAGGCACAAACAGGAGAATTTGTCTTGGAAGCGAAAAAGCTACTTAAACTCCGTGAAACCCTAACAAGGGTTTATGTACAAAGAACGGGAAAGCCTTTATGGGTTATATCCGAAGACATGGAAATGGATGTTTTTATGTCAGCAACAGAAGCCCAAGCTCATGGAATTGAATCTTGATGCATGAAAGTTGGATAGGATGGCCCCTTCGAAAGGATTATATTGCCCCAAATTTCTATGAAATACAAGACGCTTATTGGATGATAAAAAAAACCAATTTTCACTTCTACGACTCCATATATTTAAGGAATATTTTGAAGTTTCTGGATCAAACATAGTAAGTGTAAGATAGAAGATAGGATGAACCAAAAGAGTTCTATATCGCGCACATCACTTCGATGGCTCTAGAAAGTCACATAGGAGGAAGTTAGAGCCACATAGGAGGAAGTGAAGAAATAGTTATAAGATGAATGATTTACATTCACTAATAATTTTTTAACTGATCTGAAGTTGTGGTATGTAGAATAATTGTTGTCTACCGAATTCTAAAAAAGATTCTAATTTTCTTAAAAAAAAATTGGCCAAAAATCTATTGCGTGCGAATCAATCCCTCTACTTCTGGTTGTCTCATGATACCTTCTACAGCTTGGCCCGCAGCAGTACCTTGACCAACTCCAGGTCCAATAGAAGCAAGCCCTACGGCCAATCCAGCAGCAATAACGGAAGCCACAGAAATCAATGGGTTCATGGCAAACTCCTCGCACCAAAATAAAATAAAGAAATGGTTAATGATACAATCAACCAATAAATCATCGGGATGCAATTCATCCCATTGAATTTATAGAAGAAAGATTTATCATCTCTATGGGATTAGATCTCGAGTTATTGCGAAGTAAAAAAAAAAACACAATGAGATTCTATTATGGAAGTAAATATTTTAAAAGATCTCGTGCATTGGAACCCATGGTTATGGACCTGAATCCATTAGTATGGAACAATTTATTTTCCAAGTGAAATCCCCTAGTATATGAAAGAGTGAAAAAGTGCCCCCCCCAGTAAAGACTGGTACGATTTAATTCAACATTTTGTTTGTTCGGGTTTGATTGTGTCATAGCTCTATAGTTCGGATTAGGTTTATCGTTGGATGAACTGCATTGCTGATATTGACCCTAAAAAAAAAAAAAAAACGTTAGGTGCAGCTAGTCTGTGAACAGCCAACCATCGCACTATAAAAATTGGATAGGTTCGATCTATATGGTCATTAGGGCCTCCTAAAAGGTAGAATCCGGAAGCATTAAGCACAAGCAAGATACAGAGTTACTCCCTTGAAAATATCAAGGGAATCTTACTAATAGAACCCATCCAGTAAAACGGAAGAATTATAAATCTCCAAAATAATACAAAGGAATATCGCAAAAAGAGTCATTGCGACACACATCAAAGGGGTAGTTCCCCACCCAGGAGCTACTTTGTACAAATGGTACTTCGAACTTGGAACAAGCATGAAGAAATTAACGATGCTTCTTTATCTTTTGAGTTGTTCTGCCGGATCGGTCGCTCAAGATCTTTGGTCTTTATCCTCTGTTCTTGGAGCAGAGGCAATTTTCTTAGCTTTACATCCGTCCCAAGGTATCATTTTTAATACATCTGTGGGGCAGGCTCGTACACATTGAGTACATCCTATTATTTGTTGAGGAGAAACTGATCCAATTCGAAGTTGTTGATGTTTATACTGATCGATCATAGAAGAAAAATTCTGATTCATTCTGATCAAGCTTCCTTCCTATTAATCTGGAAGTTCTTTTCAGAATCAAGGAATTGATTCAGTTCCAGAGCCAAAGATCGTAGTTCTTGAATGAGCAATCGAAAGGATTCTGGAGCATCCTCGGGGTTAGGTATTGTTCCTCCAATGATCGTTGTCCCAAGTACTTCAGTTATTGGGAAAAAAAATTTATACTTCTATTGTTATAAAAATATCAAAAGCATCTAAATACATAATATGCAGAAAATACTGACTATACTTCTAATATTAAAATTTATATCCATTGCAGAATATCTGAAAATACAACAAAGACATGCATGCCAACAGAAATTTAAACTCTGAGTTACAATAGCCTCACTGTGGAGTAGATTCTTAGCTTTGCTGTATTTTTGATAGTTCATAATTATTTCAAGGAAATGATACAACTTCTATGGAGATTAGGTCTATCTAGAATAATGAAACATATTCATACAAAAGCATACAGTTTTTTAAGTTTACTTTCCAATTTTGTACTGTTTTCAAATATTTTTGAGGGAAAAAATATAAAAATAAAAATCCAATTCCACCTGCTCTAGATTGGCCTTCCGGTAACAACCGTTTACCAAACAAGGAAACAGTTTTCAACTTCCTTAATAGGCATGCTCAATATCCTGCTTCTGACTTTAACAAAACTAGAAGGACCAGATTGTGCTCTAATAACAATGGTGGAACCAGTGGATGAATAAGGAAGAAGAGCTGTGTTGCTGGAGAGAGAGAGAGAGAGAGGAAACCGAGAGCGGGGAGAGTGAGTGAATCAATCTCTCTCCCTCTCAAACTATTTTTATTTATAGAGGAATGACAAAAGAGCTCTCTTGGCTAGACTCTTGTTGAGAGTTACAAATGGAATAAGACTGAACTTGTCTAAACTTAAGCTGGAAAATAAACAGCACAAAGCTAGGTGACACCTAGAATTGACCAGGTAACACCTAGACAACAACTAAAACTTAACACCACCCAATGAGATGGTTCCTTTTCTATCTGTTGTTTCCCACTGAAAGTTCCGAATGATTTTCTTTATGGCATTTTGGCCTTTTCTGGAATCCTAAACCCAGATAGATAATAACTAAGGAGACTCAAAGAGGTGAATATGATGAAAGTTGTTTTCGTAATTAAAATTATGTTAACTAGGACTGCTGACCTGTAGCAGTCCTCTGACCTGTAGCAGTCCTAAGTCCTGTTTTTGCTCCTTTTCTTATTCTATATATACAGCAGTAGGAGGAGAGGTTATTAACACATACTCTCCCTTTTTCCTTTTCTATTTTGTTACAATCTCAATTGACCTCGTGGTTGAACTGTTAATGGCTACCATTGGACAACATGCATTATATAAGCTTTTGGTACAAGTGTAGAGCACAGGGTTTAACCCTAAATTTTAAAGAATGTTCAAATGTTCAAAGGTTTGAGCTGCCTGGGGGGTTTGAGTCTTGAGGGCGGCTACTTTGCGAAAAAATGTCGAAGGTTAGGATCGACTCCAAACTCACCCGACCCCCCATAAGCAGGACAGCACTGGCTAATGGCCCTGTTCAATTGCTACACACAGGGGTTGAACTGCCACCTGGCAATCCAAGTAGGCTGGTGGATCATGGATGGTCCAGATTTCACAGCATTGCTTCGCTAACTGCAATCTTGCGGGATTAAGTGAAATAAACAAGAGAAAGAATCTCAAAATTACAATAAATAAAATCCTACCATGGGCCCATCTATCAATAATATAAACATCCACCATTCATAAATCATAATATCATCCTGATTTATCCTATCATCGTGATATGATGTAAACTGCATTTTGGGCCAGCTCTCCTTCATTACAGTTGACTGAACTAGTCTTGTTCATGCAAATTTTATGTTTTGGGGCTTCCATTTTAGCTATCATTCTGTATGTATCATTATGTTTTTTAACAAAGTGCAAGGATGTTGATTAATATGTGGGGCTGCTTCTGATACAAGGTTGTTGAAATGTGACCTTTCAATACTGTGTTTCACGGTAACTCTTGTGCTTCTTAGGAACTGTATTTATGCCTCCAAAGTGGTCTCTGGGTTATCATCAATGTCGTTGGGGCTATGATACAGAGGAAAAAGTTCTGAAGGTAAACATATTGTTATTATGTAAAAACTAACTCTACTTTGTCTTTTTCTTTTTTTTCCTAGTTTTCTTGCATGTAACAGGAACATTTTATTTTTCAAAATTTCTTTTGTCTGGCAACAATTGATAAATTGCAATATGTCAATCAATGAGTTATTGGAAAGAGGGTTGTTGTTGTTACTGTTGGGAGTGATTTTCATCATCGGAGTATGTGGAATAGCTTCCTTATCCGCATTAGTTGGCTTGTTTATGGCATCTTTCACGATTCTGGTGTGAATGTGTGATGCAGTTGCAGGTCAGCAGCCTCCCCAACTCTACCACAGGAAGAAGAAGAAGAAGAAGTGGGGCCAGGAGGACCAGACTTCATGCCCCACGGTTGAGTGTCTTTTCTCTAGTTTGTTTTACAATCTGTTTTGACTGGGTCAACAGGTAGTCTAGTTTCTATTTTTCTAAATTCTATTTTCGTTGGACTCCTAAAGTCCCAGTCCTAGTTGAACTATTAGAAGTCCAGTAGCTTGGAAAGTTTCCTATTTCTATTTCCTAGTTACTTTAGGATAGCTATCTAGCTTCTTTATATAAGTCATGCAATCAGCTATCTATTTTATGGTTGTTTTAATAAGAATTTTGGCTGAAAGCTGGCGACAGAACTGGTGATACTGTTCTGTTTTGTGGGTGGTGATGCTCTGTAGTTTTGGATTGTGGTGATTCCAGACCAGGTACTTCTGTTAATTATTCCCTCATGCCATCAGCCTCTCCATACTGTTTCCTTCTCCTTTTTCATCCACGATAATCTGTTGAATGCCTCTGTTGATTTCTACTGTACCCCATCATTACCATCTTTAATCATCCCTGTCAAACCTTATTAGTCTCTTCTGAAACTAATGACCTAAATCCATCAAGTTCCCTATATTTAATCCTTTTTGATTCCCCAGTTATCCCTCACATCCTACTACCAACACATCTGTCTCACAAAGTTTTACAATTCTGATTGTTCAGAAGCTTACTGTTTCCCTTCGATCTGGGAAAGAGAACTGTCGTCCAGGGCAGTTTTATTAATTGGTATCATAGCTAATGGCTGAAACCATCAGAGAAAATTTTCAATGGAAGAAAAGGTAGATCGAGTTCTTGAGGGCATGACAGAACTCACAAATCGAGTCGGAGACTTGGAGAATCATATTACAGAGATATCCCAATCAGTTACAAAACTTCGAGGGGAGTTACTAGATCACTCAGCCACCAACAATGCTTCTCAAACAGGAAGAGGGCCCTGGAGGGTAGCCGTGTAACTCTCTGTATCTCAACCACAAGCCAATTTTGAAGATCACATTCGTGCTTACTTTGACAGAGCCATTCTACCATGACGTCCAACAGATGAACATCATATAGTCAAGCTCGAATTGAAGGAGTTCAATGAAGGAGTTCAATGATCATCATGATTTCCAAGTATTTTATGATTGGATGAACTGTTTAGAGAATTATTTCCATTGGTTTACTTTGACTGAACCAAGGAAATTGCTACTGGCATGTATCAAATTAATTGGTCCAGCCAGAGAATGGTGGAGGCATTATGAAAGACGAAAATTAGAGATCCTTATCCCCGTTATTTCATGGGGAGAGACGAGAGAGGTCTTTAAAGAAAAATATTTATCCTCAAATTTTAACCTCTAGTTGCATGATCAGTTGAACACTCTTAAGCAATTAACATTGTCTGTCACTGAGTACATAACAAGATCGATGCTTGAGTGTTTTGCACTGGAATTGTGGATAATGATGATCAGCTTTCCAGGTCTAGATTGGGCCTAAAGCAGAATATACAAGACGACAAGATAGGAGTCTAAGGTGTCTGTGGCCTACAGGATTATTTCCGAATATCTAACAAAGCTGATGAACTTCTACAATCTTCTATCCAATGGTTCAGAAACAAAACTGGGGAGTATAGAAGGAATCCTACGATAATACGGATTGTTTCTCAACAAGCCCCTACTGCTGCCCGCGTATCTGTTTATAATAAGGGGAAGGCCTCAATGGCCAGCAGTAGCCAGACTTAGTGCTTTCATTGTCATGATTATTGGCATGTTGCTAGGTTCTGCCCCTTGAGACTATAATTCAATCCCGTGGTTGGTGGTGTTGGAGATGATGAAGAAGGAGAGGTCACAACACCCTTTCCTGTTGAGGGGGATGATCTCCTACAGGCTTATGATGATGCTTATGGAGAGGACGATGATACACTAGGGATACATGTGTGTCAGTTACATTCTGGTATCTGAAAGCACGAAACCAAAGGTGAGGATTGTCCACGTAACTGTATCTTTTACATACGGATGAAGACAGGAGGTGAATTCACACAAGTTATACAGTGACAGTTGTGTGAACGTGGTGTCAAAGACCTTTATTGAGAAGGCTAATATATGTCCAGAAACACATCCTCATCCCTACAAAGTCACCTTGTTGAATGGCAGCACTCTCGAGGTAAATCAGTGTTGACATGTTCCATTGCATCTTGGTAGGTAGGAAGAAACAGTTTGGTGTGATATCATTTCTTTGAGGTTGACTGACGTACTTCTCGGAAGCCCATGGTTATATGATAATGATGTGATGACTCGCGGAAAGAAGAATCACTGTGCTTTCAAGTTCAAAGGTCGGTTAGTTATATGGGGTCCTCTCAATATACCAGCTGAACAAGCCAAAAGCCAAGCCCTTGCGGATCAACCAAAAGGATACTACTACAGACAAGTTGGTACTTTTTGTCTTACAAGGAGTTTGTGGAAATCAGCCGTGCTACAGGACTGATTTTGGCACTTGTTACTGCGGAAACGACTCCTCCACAAGGGGTGACATTCCCTAAATCAATTCAGAATTTATTGACCGACTTTGCTGATCTTGTCAATGAGGAGTTCGAAGAACTCCCACCCATACGTGATATCCAGCATGCCATATATTTGGTACCGGGTTTAGTAGTCCCCCACTTACCATCTTATCGTTTGAGTCCTACAGAGAACCCAGAATTGAAAAGGCAGATTGATGATTTGCTGAAAAAAGGATTTATTCAGGAGAGCATCAGTCCTTGTGTTGTACCAGCTTTTCTTATACCTAGGAAGGATGGGTCATGGTGAATGTGTGTGGACGGCAGGGAAATAAATGTAATAACCATCAAATATTGGTTTCCTATTTCACGACTCAACGCATGTTGGATCTACTATTAGATGCTATGATCTTTTCCAAGATAGATCTACAAAGTGGGTATCATGAAGTATGGATCCGACCCTGGTGTTGACCTGAAGATTGCTTTCAAGACCAAGGACGCCCTATTCGAATGGAAAGTCATGCCTTTTGGCCTCACCAATACACCTAGTACCTTCATGCGATTGATGACCCAGGTACTTCGTCCTTTCATCGGTCAGTTCCTCATTGTTTACTTTAACAATATCTTGGTGTACATCAGAATTTAGGATAACCACCTGACACATTTGATGCACGTATTGAGGGCTCTTTGCGTCGAGAAACTCTTTATCAACTTGAAGAAGTTCTCTTTTATGCTATCAAGGGTTATCTTCCTTGGGTTCATTCCTATATAGCAATTGAAGCTGATCGTTCAAAGCATTCGGGACTGGCTAGCACCTAGAATCTTAGTGAAAGCTTGAAGTTTCCATGGGTTTGCTTCTTTTTATCTCAGATTTATCAGGAACTTCAGTTCTGTTACAGCTCTCATTTTCAAATGTCTATAAAACCAGTGAAGGTAAGTTCGTATGGACATTGACAACAGATAAAGTCTTTGCGTCCATCAATCAAAAGATGACCGAAGCCCCTGTTTCGCTTACCTTATTTTGATAAGATATTTGAGGTCGCAACAAATGCATCTCATGTGGGCATCATTGACAAAGTTCTTATGCAGGGAGACCACCCTATTATTTTATACAGTAAGAAGCTCAATGACGCCAAGACACGATACTCTACGTATGATATGGAGTTGTATGTTTTTGTCCAAGTGTTGAAGCATTGGTGCCATTATCTCATCAGTAAGGAGTTCATCTTAATTTCTTACCATGAAGACAAAGCATTAACACTCCTAGAAGATGACCAGTCAACGCCATGGCTAGTGGGTAGCCTATCTTCAGGAATTCATCTTTGCTCTGTGATACAAATCAGGTAAAGTAAACACTGTTGCAGATGCTTTAAGTTGAAAAGTGGTAACTGTTCAGACTTTCTCGGCTCATGCCATTGATATTGATCACATCAAGGATGAGTACTTGTCGGACATGAATTTCTCTTCTATCTATTAGCTTTGATAGCAAGGTGGAAGAGACCTTAAGTATTCCATCCATGAGGGGTTTCTTTTTTATGGAAATTAACTATCTATCCTCAATACTTCCCTACGGCGTCACCTTATTAGTGAGTTACATGGTAGCGGTCTCGGTGGACATTTCAGGAGGGACAAAACACTTAAGCAAATGTCCGACAAATACTATTGGCTCTAACAATGGAAGGATGTTGAGCATGTTATCCAGAGATACTACGTTTGTCAGTTGGCCAAAGGAATGAATCAGAAGACGGGTTTGTATACCCCCTCCCTGTACCACACATCCCTTGGAGAGACATCAGTATGGACTTCGTCCTTGGTTTACCCCTACTCAAGAAACATATGATTCCGTCAATGTAGTGGTTGATCAGTTTTCTAAAATGCTCTATTTCATCCCTTGTCGGAAGACCTTTGATGCCTATCATGTGGCCGTACTCTTATTCAAAAAAGTGGTTTGCCCGCATGGTCTCCCAGAGACTATTATGTATGACCGGAACATAAAGTTTATGAGTTACTTCTGGAAGACCTTATGGAACGGACTTGTACCAAGCTCTAATTTTTGACAACCTATCACCCACAAACTGATGGTCAGCGGAGGTCATCAATTACAGTTTAGGTAACTTGCTACGTTGTTTGGTTCGAGATTAGGACAAGACTTGGCCTTCTATTCTTGACATAGCAGAGTTCGCCTACAATAGTTCGGTGAATTGGATCACAAGCCACAACCCTTTTGAGATTGTGCTTGGTATGCAACCCAAACAACCAATTGATTTTATTCCTCTCTCGGCACATTCTCGCACCAGTATTGAAGCAGATGAGTTTATACGCCATGTTACAGAGATACATGCGGATGTGCGTCACCGGATAGCGACTGGTAATACCACCTATAAGATTAAGATGATTGTTGGATCACCATCGACACATCGACATTGTGTGCAGTTTCAGCTGCATGATGACTTGGTAATGGTATGCATCGCCTCTGAACGATCCCCCAGGTTCTAGTCACAAGCTACTGAAGATGGGCCATAAGTCCTTAAGCATGTAAGTACTAATGCCTATGTCCTCGAGTTTCCCGTTGATATGCATATTAGAAACATCTTCAATGTTGCTAATCTTACTGCTTATGGGGGGCACCACTCCAATGAAGGTGTTAGGGAACACATGTTGCCCTTACCCCAGTTCATTTCTCTACGGACGATCAGATTGAGGTTGTTTTGGATGACCAACACATGACTACTTGTCATGGTAGTGGCTATCAGAAGTTTTTGGTGCAGTGGAAGGGTTGTCCCCTCAATGATGCTAAGGGGATACGTGTTGATGATTTTAATAAAATTGACCTGGAGTTCTACGAATGGTATATGTTATTTGTCCACGACGAATGTCTTCAATCTAGGGAGAGTTGATGCAGGTGCAGGCCAGCAGCCTCCCCTAGTCTACTGTAGGAAGAAGTGGGGCCAGGATAAATTTTTACTCTCTTGATTGGAATAGCCTCCCTTTTCTTTAACGTATTGTGCAATTCTTGTCTTCTTCCTCCTCCTTTCTCTTCTCTCCTTGATCATGGCATGTTACTACTACAAGCTACATGGTATTGGAGCCTAAATAAATTTTTGATTGGATTAAATCGATTACTGGTTTGAGAGTCTCTCGGTTGATTGAAGAAGGTTGCATAAGCAATTGCTGGTTTTGTTTTGGTTAGTGGTGAGTTCTCTTGATTGATGAAGTACTAAACATCAAGAGATCAGCCATTGTTATGGAGGTTTAATCTAGGGGATTTCAGGTTTTGTTCTCCCTCATTTTCTTAAATGATTTGCGGACTCCCTGTTTTTGGCCTTCTTACGCTAGGTAAGAATGATTGGTTATTCGAAATCAAACCTTTGCGTTTGATAAATATGTTGGGGAGTTGATCTGTGCCTTAGATATGGTAATGCCAGGATTAAAGTTTCGGCATTACCATATGTTTTGGAAGAGTGATTTAAGAGACGTATCGTACTTAGTATAGGAGAGATGCAAGATACGCTAAAGACACGCATAGAAAGATCAAGAAATGAACGAAAATGCTTAGGATACATTCAAAATACAGTTTAAAGCATAAAATATTTTATTATACAATATAGAAATATGTATTAGTTTTGTGCAAGGATTTGAGTCGTTTTTACCAAATCTAGTGATGCATAAAACAAAAAAAAAAAAAAAATAAATAAATAAAGAAAAACCTTTACCTCTTTTAGGCCAAATCTGTTTAGATCCTTGATTTGAACAATGTAAATCCCCAAAAAGTTATTGAAATGGTGAAGACTAGAGTCTTTTTTTCATGTTAGATGATTTTGCTCAACTTGGATTGAAGAGAAAAGCAAGTTTCGAAGACCTTTTTGATTTCTTACAGTTTCATATTCCACTCATGGGGTTTATTTCACAGATTTAAAGGAGACGTATTGAGTGTATCTACTTGTATCGGTCCTGTATCAAACCGTACCGAGCCGTATCGGTCCCATATCAGGTAGTATCAACCCATATCGGTTGATACAGGGGAGATGAAAGTTTATTTATTTATTATTATTGTATCGTATCGACCCATATCCTTATCAGTTAGTATTGTACTGTATCAAGGATACTTTAAACCTAGGGTAATGTTTCAGAATTTGGTGTTGATCTGATTGGAAGATGTTAGCTATGAGCTATCCAATTTTTTTAGGCTCTAGATTTTCTGGGGAGGTGTTCTCTTTTCTATAAATGGTAATGGCTCAGAATTTGGTGTACACTATTAAAAATAATCCAGATGGCTCTGTAGAGATGCTCAAGTCTCAGTTGCCCATTTGGTGTACACTCATGGTGTCGTTTATTTTCGGACTTTCTCACCTTGGGCCATATTGAATTTTATTCGAGTGCTTGTGTCTCTTGCTGTTAATAACATAATCTTGACTAGCTGCTATATTAGCTTGATATAAGAGTGACTTACTTGAGGAAGTTTATATGGAGCAACCTCCGAGGTATATTGTTCATGGGGAGAATGCTAGTAAGGTTTGCAAACTACATCAGGCTATTGTTCTTAAGCAGTCTCCTCGCGTATGATTTGATAAGTTCAACAAGGTGGTTACTCAGTGGTTTTGATCATTGTTATTCTGATCATTTTGTATTTGTCCGTCATTTTGGATCCTTGGTTGTTGTACTGATTATGTATGTTGATGAGAGAGAGAGAGAGAGAGAGAGAGAGAGAGAGTCTAATCCCAAAACTGTTCTGACTAGATGAAGGGCCGATGCCCCTTACCGTACATGTGCATATCACGTGTACGAAAGTCATCCCTTTGTTATATTTATGATTGGTATTATAATTTTGTTGTTGTTATCATTACTATTGTTAAGGTGTATGTGTATAGCTTTGGCTTTTATTATATTAGGGGTATTTCTTGTATTTTTCTAAACTTCCTACCTTTTTTTTTTTTTTTTTTTTGGGGGGGGGTGGTTAAATTTCTCAACTTCCTACTTGTTTCATGTTGAGATGGCACATGGAGGACATCTTTAGTTAAGCCGAATTATTATTATTATTAGTAGCGAATGCTGTATAATCCATTTTTCTCCACTTTCTTCTCTCTTTTCTTTCTCCTTAAATTCTAACCACTGTTCATGTATGTTTTAATTCAGGTACAATTCTTAGGCATTAGGCCCAAATTAAAAACATTATTGTTGAATTCTTCGTTTTTTTGGGGGTTAAGTTGTTATTTAGGGAAAAAACTTCCTACTTGGTCCATGTTGAGATGCCACATGGATGACATCTTCTGTTAAACCTAATTATTATTATTATTAATTATTATTGTTATTATTAGTAGCAGCAAATGCAGTATATTTGTATAATCCATTTCTGACATTCACATGTTTTCTTGTATTTTCGTCTTGCTTTCGTTTCACTTGCAGATTGCCAGGGGATTTAGAGAGAAGGGTATACCTTGTGATGTCATATGGATGGATATTGACTACATGGATGGGTATCGTTGTTTTACTTTTGACCAGGTATTTTCTATGCTTGTTTCTTACTTTTCATTATGGTCACCATGATAGCCTTCTTCGGTATTATAGTTCCATTTTCTTTTTAATCTTTCTATCTTTTCTATTATAGTTGGGATAAGGCTGAATTGAGTTGAGTTGAGTTGTATCTATTCTATTATAAAGAATGCCCACCTAATTGCTTGTGTAGAGTGATTATCATGCTTGGACATAAATTGAAGGTTTTCTTTCATATTACATTTAATTCAATAGATTCTAAAGATAAATATAAGGATGATAATTGACCCCGAAATTTTTTTTTTTTTTTTTTTTTTTTGGGGGGGTGGGGGGTGGGGGAGAAATAACTGCTCTTAGTCGGAGGAATGTATAGTGTGTTTAAAGTAGCACACTAGGTAAAGGCACAGACGCATTCCTTTTAGAGGCATTTTGGAGGTTTCTAGTTGTAATACAATCGATTGATATGGTGCGATAGGCATTGAAATTGGCTTTTTATTTTTATTTTTTTGGGATGAATAAGAAGTTGTATTATGAAGAAAAGAACAAAAAAATATCTCAACAAGAAAGCCGAATAAGAAAAGCAACTAGATCTGACTAGACCTCTTATCCATATTGGGTTGGATAGGTAGTTCTCAAGCATTCGTTAAAAATCTGATCCTACAAGAGCCCAAACATGAACTATCATGGTGAAGGACAGCCCTTCTATGTCAAAAGCAATCCCAGATTTGAAAGAAGCTTCTCTTTTTTCTTGTCTTGGTTCGAAGATTACGTTGCATCCAATTCCAAAAATGGTAGTAACAAAAGCAATCTTTGCCTATCTTGGCGACAATGGATCTTCCTTTGGAGACCTTGTTGATCCAGCTCCATTAGTTATTAGAATTTGAATCTTTTTAGTGGAAGGTCAGCAACACTAGAGAACTACTTTTCAAAGTTGAGCAGAGAAGAGGTGAAAGAACAAGTGATCAACATCTTCTGAGGTGGACCAGCAAAATCAACGCTGGTTTGGGTGCATATCTGATGCTTCTGCAGAAGAGCCTTCTAGTTGGAAGGGAATGAGTGAGAACTCTCCAGGAAATGAAACTTTGCCGATGGATGGAGCCTTGGAACCAAATGATATCATAACAGGGAACTTTGGGGGGCCTAGATCTGATACTATCCCAAGCAGAATAAGACAAGAAGGTCCCAGTTAAAGATGTCGTCGATCGAACAAGGTCTCCCCTTCCCTTTGGCCTATGTTGAATGACTGGAAGACCGTTGATGCAAAGCTAGGGTTAGGTAATCAATTTTAGACCCTTAGCTTTTGCATAGGATCTTTACACCAGTCCCAATAATAGTATTAAATAAAAAACCAGGAAAACAGCAATGAGAACTTATCTTCCAGCCAATCTGGCCGTTGGTTGACTAAGTAATTCTGGTCGGTTGAAGCTTTATACATGTGTGCAACAATATCAAAAGATGGATGCGATCTGACCAGAGGTTGAGAAGCTATGGCAGATCCAAATTGCTGCGGCAGCAAGGTGGACACCTTGATCTGTTGATAAGCAGCTTGCACTAGTTGACAATGGTGGTGGACTCGTTATACTAATCAATCTCTGATCCTCAAGTTACAGGGATGAGATATTGGATATAGTTGCAGAAAACCGATGGAAGAATGGAGGAGAAACAGTAGAACCAAGGTGAAGGAGAGTGGAGTGTTGCAGTTTGAAAATAAAAGAAACCAGGAAACCAGATTCATAGGAGAGGAAAGAAGAGAGGAGAAGTAGAAGAAGAGGAAATCGACTCCTTAGAAAGAGGAGAGCCAACTTACACTTCTTCTCCTCCCATATTCTTCTATTTATATTGATAAGGAAAATATAGAAACAGTAACCAATAGGAAACTTTCCTAATTACATATTCCAAATAAGAAAGGAGACCTAACAACTTAGGAAACCAAGATACCACTTACACCAAATAGAAAATAACTAAAAATAATAAATCTACTAAATCTAAGTGGGTCGCGCAGCCCCCACAGCGTATCACATAGCATATCGCTCATAGTTGTCAGGGCACTAAGGCGAACCAAGGCGATGGAGGCCTGACTGGGCGCCTAGGCGACCAAGGCGGCCTCCTAGGCGACCAAGGCGGCCTCCTAGGCGACCAAGGCGCCCAATTTTCCAAGGCGACCCAAGGCAGCCTGGGCGCCTAGGCAACGCCTTGACAACTATGATATCGCTAACTCTAATATGGAGGAAATAACGATGAGAAGTAAGGCAAGGGGAGGGAGTTAGGTCGGCAGCAATAGGGGTGGGGTGGGGTTGTGGCTGAGTCTCACAGCCAAGGAGACTCAGCTGCTACCGAAAATTGCAACAAACACTTTTTTTTTTTTTCTTCTAAAAACTGAATTCTCTTCTCTTTGCATTCATGTACATAGAGTGTAGCCTTGAATACAAATAAGAAAGTAAGATTTATCAATCCTTCCTTGTTGACAACTAGCAAAGAAGGAAAGTCCAATCTTGCCTCTTGAAAACTTTATAAAAGAAGAAGTTTGCATATTTTATTGCCTATTACAAACTTCCCTAAACTGAAAATAGAAACAATCTAAAATAGAAAGACTGATTTGGGCAAATTGCTAACAATAGAAATAGCTAACTTTAGGAAGGATAAATAAATAGAAACTATATATATATAGTAGTGTATCTATAGGAAACTATATAAATAGAAACTATATAACTAATTCTAGTACAGCTAGGGACAGCTGAAGGCCAACCTGCTAGCGATAGCTAGCCACTAGCCGTAGGAGGCTTGGCTCTTGGCTTGGGTCTCTTGCGATAGACTTGTATTGCATCAACTGCCCAAATAAGAGAGTCTCTGAGAAGAGGGCTGGCCCAGCCGCCACTCACTGTTAGCGATGATAAAAGAAACCTTAGCCATCTCGCTTCTGCCTCAAATCTAATCTCTCGTCATATCTATTGATGAGAACTCTATGGGGATGCCAATTATCAAGCCATAACAGAGTGGAGGCTTCATCATCAACCTCATTTCGAATGAATTCCTTCACTCGATGTCTATAGTCCAACTTCTTCCAAACGCACGTGGCATCATTGCCACTTTGGAACAGTCCATATAGAATCTGTATTGACGTACTTGACATAAATCCAATCCACCCAAATGCTTTTCGTGGAGGCCACTCTCCAAATCAAATTGACAATGCAAGCGATGTTGACCTCTTTCACCCTTTTGAGGCCAAGACCCCCTTCCTTCTTGGGAAGACATACCTTTCTGTAGCTGATCATGTGAAGAAACTTATTATTATAGAATCCTTTCCAAATGAAGGCATGTTGAGTTGTGTTCAGAATGTTGGCAAGCGACCTTGTTGGCAAGGTTGAGAGCAAGCAATATAGTAGGATGATGACATTCAGCTAGAACATCAGTCCAATCAAGAAGGAAGATGGCTGAGCTGAAATACAAGCAGTTTTGCGCATGCAGTAGGTTCGTGGCCATTTTTGGATATGTTGTTGGCATTTTGGGTTCAAGCTCAAAACATGAGAAATGTAGAGTTTTTGAGTTAGCATTATATGCAACTGGAATGGACTCAATTTGATTTCAGAGGCGACAGCTATGGTCTGATCATCAGACATGGCGAATATGTTTCCAAAATTTTGTCTTGAATATACCGTGACTTCATTGGCCTTTTAAGCTATCCTAGAGGCTGAATTTGAAGTTGCTTAAAACATGAAAGTTGTTGAGCTTGAGTTATCTATCAAATTCCACTGACATTGGTTCAATCAAATATGGTACAAGGGAGTAATTGTCATTTTACTAACAGTCGATGTTGGTGTATTCAGTCACTGTTGACTGAGTGACTAAGTGTCGACTCGACTACTGATGTAGGACAGCCTAGGGGTCTAGGTGTCCTACACTTACAACTATTTAGGTGTTCGGTAAGGTTCAAAATCTCGAACCTCGAGGGTGTAAAAAAGCCGCAAGGGCTTAAAAAGTGTGTTTCAACCCTAAAATGGCCATTTTAAGGCCTAATACTCCAGGGGAACCCTATTTTGGTATTTATGAACATATTGAAACCATAAAATTGTAAAAATAACCACACATGGTGGTTGTTAGGGTTTACATTCTTATTTGGTAGTGTCGGTCTAAAGTTCAGATGTAAACCTAGGGTAATATTGGCAATTCTACGTATTATTACACTAGTAGAAGATCAAAGAAGAGCAAATGAGCCGGTAAAAATTATATTTTAGGAGAAGAATAAATATAATAATACTTAATTAGTTAATTGCCATAATCAAAAAACCCAAAGTAGTTGAGTAGACCAGACAATCATAATACATTATGTCGAGACCATTCGAAAACTGGTAAACAATATCGAGAATGGTCGAGAAATAGTAAAAAAATGTCAAGAAATGGTCGAAATGTCGAGACCAGTCGAGATTGGTCGAGAAATTCAAGACCCAGACTCGTATCAAGTTTCGTCTCGATCATGTCGAGATTTTTGAGCCCCTCGAGATCTCGCCGAGATCTTGTCTGAATTTTTGAACCATGGTATTAGGTTACCTAAGGTTTAACTAGTAAGGACATGGGCAGCAACATACATGTCTTGCAATTAGAGTGTTTAGAGCTAAATTTTATTAATCAATGAACAATATATACCTAATAGTAGTTTACTAATTCAGAAATGTTCAAATAGGGTGACTTAGTATTCAGAAATAATAAGGGCAGCATTGGTCAAGTTGTGTAGAACATTATCTTCAATGCATAAGAAATCAGCTTCTATGTAAATCAATAAAATTTCAGCATAAGGGAATTAGCTTTCTTACCACATTGAAGCTGAATCATGAGAACCAGTATGGGGTTCTTGATAGGAATGAAATGCTGTAAACAGTTTCAGAAAAACTAGCACAACATATGAACGGATCATATACTGTTTACAGGAATTTAAAAATAGAGTCTGAAATTACAACATGTTATTTTTCTTGATAATAGAGACTGAACAGAAACTAAAGAAAGGAACAATATGTTAAGTATCTATTTTTCCCAAGGAATCAAGTATCGACACGATACGCACCGTATTGGTATCGACACTAGTCGATATGATACACCTCGATTCGTCTCTCCATTTAAAAAAAAACACCGTATCGAGGTATCAAGCCGATACTCCTCGATACACTCGATACACTATCGAGTGTATCAATACACTTTAAATATAGTTTAAAAAAAAAAAAAAAAAAACCAACCTGTATCGACTAGTATCGAACCATATCGGTTCGATATTGGTCAATACACCCTTTTAGTATCTAGTAGTATCATTTCTACTCAGAACAACATCTTTTTCCAAAAGCCGACAACCATTTCAGCTTGAATACTCTTTTGCAACTTGATTTTCTTCCAAAAAACCTTAGGGCTTTGATTCTTAGCCCTAAAACGACTGGGAAGGTAGCATCAAACTTGGTTTTTGTGAAGATTAGAGCACGAAATCATTTCTTCAAGCTCGAAGGACGGAAAACAGCAAAGGTATGAGTTTCAACTTTATTTTTTTTTTCAAAATAAATCGATTTTTGTGTTGTTTCTTCTCATGAATCAATGAACAATGGTCCTATTTGATGAATGCATGCTACATACATGGATTTAAACATTGAATTGAGGTTTGATTTGAGAATTTTTTGAAGAACACAAGAAATCTCAAAAAAAAAAATTTCCAAAAATTAATCCTTTCCTCTTCTACTATTTATATAAGATGTGTAGACCACTGATCTACCATCTTTGCTTCTCAGTTATAATTTTTAATTTTATTTTTTATTTTTTGGTTTAAAAAATAAAAATATAATTTAGATAATATTATTTTTTTTATTTCCTTTTCTTCCATCCTTGTTATTTCCTTTTCTGATTTTTTTTCTCTATATTTTAAACAGAATATGGCTAGGAACTTGTCTTCGGCTGTTTTTTTTTTTTCCAAAGATCTTTGTTTCAACCCATGTCTATTCCTCTGTTTCTGGGGCCTGATGTCTATTTTTGTGTTCTGAAAATTCTCTATTAATTGTAGATTGTATATTTTTTTTCTTTGTGGATGAGGATGTCAAAATTGTTGGTCAATGAAAAAAATAGGGTTTGTAAGGAGACCATTTTGAAATATAGTGTTTGAGGATATGAATGATAGAGCAAGAAATCTTGTGATGCATTCAGTGGAACTCTGCAGAAATGCAATGCTTGTGATAAGACTGTTTATGTAAGAATAAAAATGGAAGACTGTATTTTTCATTTTCTCATAAGAGTCTTATTCCATCTATCTCATTTTTCTGCAGTTGGTTTTATTGAGTTTTTATTCTCAAGTGGTTCAACTAGTAAACATGTTTGACATTTTATATTAACCCATGTCTAATTCTTAGTGTTGTTAATTATAGATTTATTGTGTTTTTATGCTTTAAAAATGTGTTCTGTATGATCAATCATTTATGTGCTTATCTTGCCTCATAATCATGTGTATCTATGATGCAAGAAATATTTTCTTTCTCAATGCTACTAATTATAGTGTTTTTATGCTTTAAAATTGTGTTTTGTATGTCCCTTAATCATTTTTGTGTGTATCTTGATTCTTGCCCTGTATCCATGCGTATCCGTGTGTATCTACCGTATCCACGATACGATACATCTCTTAATTTCAACTGACCGATACACGATACTTGATTCCTTGATTTTGCCCCAAGAATTCGCTAACAGAAAATTTACTAAAACAAAAACTTACATGGAAAGTTGCAGTAAAAAGAACCCTACATTCATTAAATAAATAAAGGAAGCAAAGGGGAGGGAAGACAGAGTTCATAAACTAAAAGGGAAGGGTTAGAAATTCAGAAAAAAGGGGAACAGAGAATTTCAGAAATGGCATAGAAAAAAGGAGGTAGAAGAGAAAAGAAATTGAAAGGGACAAAGAGAGAGAGCATAACTGTCAAGATGCCAAGGTGCTGGAGAGGTACCTAAGGGGTACCCAAGGCGTACCCAACGGGTTCCCAAGGCATTGTAAGGGTACATCTTAATAAGAGGATTTATGCAAAAAAAGAGGGGGTTTGAGTGTCAATTTTTATTAATTTTTAATACATATGCATGATTCTATGCATTATGATGTATATATGTACTTTATACATATAATAAAAATGCTACAATGGCATTAATTTAAAAAATAAATAAACAAATAAAACAAGGTGGAATACAATAAGGCAACCAACCGCCTGGACACTTAGGCGACGCCTTGACAACTATGAGAGAAAGAGACGAGCAGAAGAATCCATTTCTTTTCATTCATATTGCATGATTTTATATTACAGAAAAAAACACTTAAAAAGGCCTGGGTGGGTGGTTTTGGGCAGTTCAGAGGCTGCCAAAGTGGTTACAACTACCAGATTTCAAAAGGAGGGGGGGGGGGGTTTCTGTTGCAAGCTAATAAAATAAAATAAAAAACTCCTGTTTCACCACAGAAATTTCAGAATCTGAAAAAAAAGAAAAAAAAAAGAAGAAACAAACAGATATAAAATAGAAAGTAAATAGAACTGAAAAATGCTGTAATTAAAAAAGTAAAACTCCTACTGGAAGGCTGCTGTAATGTCCTCATCAAGAACTCATAGACGTCTATGAAGTCCTGATAAGCATCGATTCTGTTGAAAAATAATGTTTGACACTACGTCAAGGCAGCGTCGATCAACGTCTGGCAGCTGTCGACGACAGCCGTTGAGTGTGATCTTGGCAGAAATTGGTTCATTTTCTTAGTTCTACCAGATATGACTTAAGGGCTATATATGAAGGCCTTGGATCTGTTTTGGAAAAACTCTCGAGCAAGAAAAGAAGCCCTAGGAGAGAGAAAGGGAAGTGGAGAGTTGCCTTGCTGCTACCAAACCCTTCGAAGACACCTCTCACACATTGAGTTCTCTATTAATGGTTTTTGAGAGGTAGATAAAGCTTTGGATGCTGACATTATAGTTGTTGGTGAAGCATTGAAGGAAAAAAAAGAAGAAGAAGAGAAAAGACGAGAAGAGAATGAAGAAAAGGGGTTTCCACAAGAAAATATCTCCTTGAAGATTGAAGTTCCTCCTATTGAGATTTTCTGAGAGTATTAGCAATTAAAACAGAGCAACGGTTGTAAGCCTTTCTACTCTAGAGCTTGTCTCATTTATGTTCTTGTACTCCATGTGCTAGACCTAGGTTGTATCTTGTTGAATACCTAGACTAGCTGGAGCTTTCATTATAGAACATTCTATAAGCCCACTTCATTGTATCTGTTTGCTCTTACTGTGGGTGTGGATTGAGCTGGGCGTGGTGCTCATGTGTAGTGGTGCTCATGTGTAGTGGTGCTACACAAATCCAGGGGTTGTATAGCTCCTTGTGGTGGGTGCCACAAAATTTCTGTAGGATTTGGGTTGTAGGCCAAGCTACCTTTCATTCTGTGGAAGTAGGCAGTGGGTGCTGCTGAAGCACATACATTTGTCTTGTGGTGTGTGGCCTTGTATGCTTGCTTTGCTATATGTCTGCTGCAGGATGGTTTGTGGTGAATGAGATATGGAGTGGTTGGTGATAGCCCTGACTTGTGATACTATCTTTCTTGTAGGTGTGAGTATTTATGATAACAAGAATGAGCAGAGAATAAATATCCTGTCGGTGTTAGATTCGTCAGCTCTTGGCAGCAGTAGATCATCCAGAGATTAAAGGGATTGATTTTGAGATCACTGATTCACCCCATCAATGACAACCATAGTTTAAAAATTGGTATTAGAGCGCCAAGCTTATTGTCAGCTTGATCAACATCTGAGAGATCTGTGAATATAGGCCAAGTGTAGTGTGAAAGAAAATTCCCTGAATTTTTACCTACAAAATATTGGCTTTCAAATAAAATATGACCTAGGGAACTGTTTTTGGGGTTTTAATGGATCTATTACTCCATGTAAAATATGACCAAATTTCCCCTCAAGAACCTACTTGCGAATCATACGGAAGGCCTTAAGAACCCAGTTGCAGTAACTTGGAAAAGAAAAATTAAGGTAAAAATTGAAATCAAAGAGGAAAAACAATGATGATTCTTCCCCATCTACAAGTGAGAGAAGTAGAAAGGGAAAAATACCTGAGCAATTGCCCCTGACAATACACAGTAGATAGAAAACTTCGAATGTTTGCAGAGCGACTGAAAGATAATGCAAAGGTTTTGAGTATCTCTATTGGAGCAACTATGATATGTAGAACTTTAACTACCAACCTGGTCGCATTGTTAATTCTGAAGTGCAGCCTTGGTCAAACAGCCTATATCGCATCAATAATTTCAGGATTATAAATTTCTGTTCCAACAAAGGAGTACCCAAGCATGTAGAATTTTTTTGATTTGGTAACTTAGTAGGGTCATATTATGAATATGACTTGCATTTATTAGGGTTCACTTTTCAAAAATATAGAAAAATTTGTATGTTACACAAATTTTGCTGATGTAGCTTCTATCTTATAGTTTATAAATTGGTCAATGCAGGCCTAGTCCAAAAATTGGTCATATTTTAATATTTTATTGTAGTTGGCTTTTGTTTAGTTATTTAAGAGTCCTCTTTTTTTTTTTCTTTTTTTTTTAAATAAAAAAAACTCATTCAATCTATCTACATATTAAAAAAAGGAATCTTTTGGTTAGTTGTGTGGGGCCCAAGTTATCTAGAAGTTTTAGGCTTCAACAATTCTAATTAGTTAAGTATTTTTGAGTTTTTGGCAGTTAAGATAATTTAGCTTCGTAAGAGTTTTAAATTTAGGAGAATTTCTTCTTCTTTTTTTCCCCCTCTATAAATAGTTGACCAACCCCCTTTAGATTGAGTTGAATTAAAGAAATTTTATTTGATAGTGTGTGCCAAGTGAAGCCTTCTCTTCTATCTCTTCTTTTCTTTATTCTTTCTTTCTTTCGCTATTGCAGGCTGCTGAATTGAACAAACCAGCCAGCCTCAGCAACCTTGGTTTAGTAGGAAATAATTTAGATATGGGCATCTGGACCTGCCGATCTGATTTCTAATTCTTAAACTGGATTCTAGGATTGGCTGGTTGCATCAACTTGATATTAAAGTCACATTTGGGAATGACCTTTGTTTGCAAGAGTAGAGTTTGTTTTCCCAATTGAATGTCTTTTTCTCTATTCATTGAAAGGTTTAATGAAAGTTGAGTTTCTCAATCGGTGGTAGAAATTTTGGTCTACAATTGGTGAAGTCATCATTAACTGTGATGATATTCTGATAGAGTTTGCTATTTATTCTTATTTCGAGGGAGCACAATGGTGCTTGTTTCCTTCTTCTAAACATGCCATTGTAGTGGTGGATTGAAGCTCTATAAGGTGTTCTTGATCCTGAAGGAAATTTATCTATGTTAAAGCCCTCTTATCTACAACAAACTAGTGTCTTGAACTGATTGCTGTGTGATAGTGATAGCTCTTTAAATCTGACACGAACAGTGCAACCACAAAAGGAGTTTAAAAAGGTTAAACAATATGAAACTTCTGTTTCTAATAAGCCTTGCGAGGAAGTTTAGTAATTTTGAACAGAAATTAAACTAGTGAAATATCTTATTGCAATAAAACTTTTTCTGCACCGTGAGTTTGTTCTTTCTTATGTTTCAAGAAAAGGACATGCAGTCAAAGCTTCAAATTCTGATATTTATTCGAGTGAAGACAAGGAGTTGTAAGAGCCCATCCAAGTGTTATTATTTTTACCGTTTCACAAAACTCAAGGATGAATCTTTTTGAACTAAAGGGGGAATATTGCAGGCCTAGTCCTAAATTGGTCATATTTAAAATGTCTTAGGTATGAGCTTGTCTTTAAAATGTTCTGTTTTTAATGGGTTGAATTATAAATCCCAAAAGTAAGGGCCTAAATGGTGTGTGAAAATAAATATTTAATTAGTAGTTTGGACCATCAGTTATTGTAGTAGGCTTTAGTTTAGTCATTAAATAGCCCTTTTTGGTTAGTTGTGGGAGGAACAAGTTATTTAGAAGATTTAGGCTTCAAGAATTCTGACTAGTTAAGTCTGAGGTTCAAGCAAAGAAGGCGGGGACCTCGGGCCCTCGCAAAGTCATTGGTCTAACCAGGAACTAGAGAAGCACTTAGATGTACACTCTCGGGCCCTAGCCCGAAATTGTTCCAACATTCATCACTTTAGTCTTTTTTAGTTAAGTTAGTCTAGCTTCCTAAGAGTTCTAAATTTAAGAGAGTTTCTAGTCTAGCTTCCTAAGAGTTCTAAATTTAAGGGAGTTTCTAGTCTAGCTTCCTAAGAGCTTTAAATTTAAGAGAGTTTCTTTTGTTTTCCTTATATGTAAGCAACCACCTTCTAGACTAGAGTTGACTTAGAGAAATTTATTTGAAAGTGTGTGCCAACTGCCAAGTGAATGCTTCTCTTTTTCTTTCCCTACCACAGGCTGCTGAAGTTAACA
>CM053276.1:122330950-122455641 GCA_028583415.1 Protea cynaroides | reverse complement strand
ATTTAGAGCCCAGCTTCATGCATGCCATTTATTATAGAGGAGGATTTGAGCAACCTAATAGCATTAAGAAACATTGAAGGACAGAGATGAAGAAACAAACGAAAAGGGAAAGGAAGAGAAGCCAAGAACAACGTTTATGTTTTCTTGTTCAGAGAGCAAGAGAGAGATGATACTTAGATTTGGAAATGGTCTTCAAACACAGCCCAAGTGTATCGGAGATCAAAATATTGGGGCTGTTTTAGCCTTTTGGGCTTAACTTTATCACCGCAATCTGCAAATATGCCACGTAAAAATGGCTGATGCGTGAGATATAAGGTCTGAGAAGAGGAGAGAAGTGCTTCCATGGATTCGTGCATGAGCAGAAATGAAACCAAAACCCTAAGTTTCGCAACTGTTCTTAACTAAGTGTCATGTTCCCCGCTCTTTTCGTTTAAGTTCGATAAAGCACCAGAAAAGTGGGAGCCGGTCCATGGTTCATAAACTGATCAGACCGGTTATTGGACCAAGTTCAATTAACACTGGGCCCTGTTGGCCTCCCCGGAACACGTCCAAACCGTTAAGCACCTTAGGTTCTGATTGGTTACAAGGGATTAAAGAGATGTAAAGTGAAATTCCTAAATTTACAAAGAAAAATTTTAGAATCATTACATCACATATTATTATATGATTATGAAATTAATTTCAAATCATTATTATTTATCTTTCATTTTTTGTAATTCTATTTAAGAAAAAAATTTGAATAATTGTAAGAAATTATGTAGTTCAGGATTGAATCATATATCCAAATTCTTGTTAGATTCAAACCCAGATCACTATGTGAGTGTTCCCTCGTATATGTTCTATCGTATTATGGATCTAGTTGTGATATTGCACCAAAAATACATAGTTTGCAATTCCATATCAACATCATCATCAATAATCATTACTATTATCAATAAAATAACCTTTACACTTGTCATCAAGGAACTCGTTTGGAAATATTGTAAGAAAAGAACATAGAAAATCATCGTTACGTATTTGACCAAATATAATATAAAAAAAAAAATGTATTCAAATTTTTCCTAAATTCTAATTTGGTGTGGTTTGTAAGGTGATAAATATTGCTGATTTAATATCAAAAATCTTTTATTGACAACCAAAAATGTTACAAGTCGACTAAAAAACAATAATTTGAGCATGTAGTCTGACTCTAAGACAAGGGTTAAATATCTTGTCTCAACAATGGATGATAGATTCTCTATGGAAGAATAACCATTCTTGTCTACCACATGGTGAATCTTGAATTGCTAACTATCACTAGACATAATGACTTTAGAAGCTCTTTTTATCCAAACATGCATGTAGATATCTAACATGGAGAATTTCTTGACTTTAGACCTAGTTGTACCATGAGAAATGATGATGTGGCAATCTCACCATTAGAATCTATGAAATGGTCTGGTTTTATTATTTTTAAGAATATAACCTCGCATGTATTTTCGAATGTCCATTCAATAGGTTTTATTTTTTAATGAATATAAATATTTATTTTATCACTTGACCTAACTCTATTAACATGTGAGTATGTTCACAAAATTTCACACCATTTTGTTACCAAGGATAAAAAAAAAAAAAAAAAAAAAAAAAAAAAAAATTGCCTCACCTGACTAGTAACAAAGTAGATATTTGCGATGTCTAAAAAAATGATTTCTTGCGGTTCATAAGAAATGACCATATAAACTTAAATAACTGTATTTTGGTTACATTTTTTTTTTTTTTTTGTGTCTCATTATTCTCAATGTAATATCCCTAAAGCATTCAGTTTGGTGCTTGTAATGCTGAAATTAATGTTGAACACGAAACCTAAATGATTAGAGGGTGACATAATATTGCACACTTTTATTCATATCGGATGAGAATAAGTCAATATAAGAGAGAGAGAGAGATTGTCAAGTTGTCACTACAATTCTACTTCAGAGATTGTCAACTCTATAATTTCCCAAGGAGATCCTGTTCTGGATCATAGTGACATTATTCTTACATCTAGACCATATATATTAATAATTAACTAAGATTACATCTGTATAGCATTATATATTATATTATATTTCTGCCATTTTGTTAGCATCTGGTCTACTTCTATAACTTCTTAATCTGTTGTTCATATTTAATTATCCATAAGGTCAAAATTTTGATACAAAAGCCTCAATTTAAAAATAGGAGGAAAATTTTCAAAATAAAAAATAGAAAAATAAAAATTACAATGATTTGGATAGAAGTTACATACACAAAATTATGATAAACTCGATAGATATTGGTTTTGAGAAGTACCGTTGGTTTCTACACCATAATTCTTGTATTGAGAGAAAAAAATAAAAAAAAATAAAAGGGTAAGATAATTTGCATCATTTTTATTTTTACTTCGATTTATAAAGTTTTATTTTTAAAGTTGAATGGTAGAACACCATTTGTGTAACCGATTCTATTTAGTTGGGATAAAATTGTTAGATTTATGTGAACTTATTAATTGTCTAAACTAGTTATTCAATGGGAGTTTAATTAACACAGTAGAATCGATTTGGTTTGATTCGTTACATGGTATGAGATAGGTTTAGTAAACATAATTCTATTCTGGAAAGGATTTTAAGATTACAACAGTATTCTATAAATACTAGATTAGAGTTCCCACAGTCACAGTTAATCAGTTCTCTCTATTCCCATGAGCAAGAGACATAAGGATATCCTCTAGAGGCTATGGAAGACTGTAGCTGAAGGATTTCGATCAAAGCTTAGAGACTCATGAAGCGTACATAGAGGAATCAGTCTCAATAGACATGTATATCTTTATGATTAATTTTATTATGCATTTTCTCATTGTATTCTAAGGTTCATGTATGAATTGGAAAGGGTTTGATTTAAACCCTAAACACATAATATTCTAACAGTTAGTATCAGAATCAACTATACAGACCTAAAATCAACAAAGATTGTTTGTAAAGACTGATATTGAATGGTTAAATTGAATAAAAAGAATTTCTCAAATTTGGATCAAACTTGTTGGAGGTTTTCCACTAACAAAATTTTTTTGATAGGAGAAACAGGTCAAGCCATATACCATTGGAAAGAGGAGATCAAGACGGTTCCGAAAATATAAAAATTGTCGGTGCCAGCCACTGGACGTGCTTCCACTCGTCGGGGGTAGTCGCGAGTGGATCTCCTCGCGAGGGAGAAATTTAAAAAAAAAAGAAAAAAAAACTCTAATAGCGACGTTGACCCTAGCTTTGCCGGGTCAACTCGAAAACCCTAATGGGTTGGGTCATGACCTAGCTCGGTCCGAGTCAACCAGGAAAAGACCAGCCTGGCGCATGTGCAGGGTACACGTGCGCCCTGGAAACTCGACTGTCTGACCCCTATGGGTCGACCCGAAAAACACTTGTTTGCCCCTATGGGTCGCCCTAGTAATCTGACCCGTTGACCCATCTACTTACCCGGGTGGTCGACCCACGGACCCAAAACTTTGCCCTGGAAACCTTTTGTGTGAACCGGCTTGGACCGGTGAACCAACTCGACGGTTCAATACGGACAAACCAGTGATTCGGTCTAAAAGATATTTTTCAAATTAAAAAAAAGGGATATATTTGGTTCAGTTCGAACAGAGCCAAAGACGAGCAAATCCTGGCCAAGCCTGTGCAGATTGAGCGGAACCGACCCTGACATCCTAATAAGTAAGGGTGTCAACGGGCCGGTTGGGATCGATTTCGGTCCGGACTGAACCGGTGTCGAATTTTATAAGCCCAGTCCAAAACATGTCCATTAAGAGTTCAGGCTGGGTTGGGCTGCGCTGGACACAATAACTAACGGGCTGGTCTGGTGTCGATTTGTTATTGGATTGGACTTATTGAGGTGATTTCGGACTGGTTCGGTCCGGACAGGGCTTATCAAGCTTATCGGGCCTATTTTATATGTAAAATATATAGCCTATTTTATTATTTTTATCTATAAAATTAGCATTCTTTCTATATGTATGTATTCAGTAAATTTTAACAATTAACATACGATTTTCAACTATTGATTCACATAATCTTTCGGATTAAGAAGTGAACTATAATAGTGTAATATAATCCATCAAAATTTAAAATCATTAAAATTAAGAAACTGGGTCCAGATGGACTTTACCTGTGTTCGGGTTGGGTATTATTGATTCGGGCTAGTTCGGATTTCTTAACGTGTCGGTCCGGTCTGGTTTCAATCTGGGCTAAAACGGTGTCGGACTCTACAAGTCGAGATCGAAACTTGTCCATTAAGGTTCGATCCGGGCTGGGTTCGGGTTATATCGGGCCGGCTCGGTCTGTGCTACCCGGCCGGGCCAATTTTTGACACCCTTACTAATAAGGGTCTATTTGGCTGCTGTTTTTAATAAAACGATATTAATTCAAGATTGTGGGAGCTAAGAAAGTCGGATTGACCTCCGAATAATTTCATTTGACTCTATTTTTTATGCTCTTCAATTTGGTATATATTTTGATACATTTAGATACATTAGAAAGTATGTTATTGTAGAAAAACATCCTATGAAAACCTAATTTATAGTGTTTCTATTGATTTTTCTTGAATTTACTGTATCAAATTGATTGTTGAGCTATTGTACATGATTATTAAAATGTTTAGACTTATAAAATTATATTTTAATATATTTATGGTTAAATAAATATCCTACATGAACTGTAGATTGAGATTTATTCATATCATGGTGGAACTTGGTGTGACTATCAAAGTGACAACCTGTTTCATTATGATGTGCTCAAATTCAAAGGTTTGTGTTTATAAATGCTTCAATTTGATAGTGTTCATCCAAATATGATATTGTCTAAATTTATTCAAATTAAGGTTTGTAACTGTTGTGTATGAATTTTGATGGGACCACCAAAGTGGCAACCTTGGTTCTATCATAATATGCTTAAATTTAATATTTATACATTTATAAGCTACAACAAAGAAATTCAATGTTCACCCAAAAGTAACACTGATATAAATTTTTACTTTTATGGATGCAACAATGAACGACACTATCCACCCAAATGTGACATTGTCAAAGAATATAAAGAACTCATGCACATAATTAAAGGATTTTGACTTTAGGAATTTCATCCACCCAAAGACGGTAAGATTTTTAAGTGTCATTAGACCTTCGCAGTTATTGCACAGCTATCGAGAGGACCAGTGCACACATTATCCCAAAAAATGTGTGTATAATTCGATTGATTTTTCAAAGATGTAAATTAGCTTGCACATGTTATGTATATATTCTTGTTAATTAATTTTAATTGGTATTAATTATAGACGTGTAATTATTTACATTGTAATATAGTTGTGGACATGTAATGATTAATTATCTTAAAATGTCTATCATTGACAGTCAGTTTTATTTGACATAAAAATTAAAAAAAAACTAGTCTAGGACTGTTTAATTTAGACATACTCAATAAAAAATTATATTCTGATCCTTAGGATGTTCAGTCCCTAAGATCAAGTAAAACAATGTTCAAATGAGGAACATTGAAAAAAGATATTCTCTGTGAAATCTAAAAAAATATTTGATATTTCAAGAAGAGGTGAAGAGATGTTTTATTATTCAAGTTCATCAATACCAGTTTTGATGATAATGAATGGTAATGGAGTATGAAGAAACACAAGGTAGAACTGTTAACTATTAATGATAAACTCAAAGATAAGTGAATATCTATTGGTAGTTCATTAAAACATCTGTAGGTGATACTTTAGATTTTCACTTCTTCACAAGAACTGTATAGTTAAATCCTGGTGTCTTATAGTACTCAAAAGATATAGTGAACCTAAAATGAAAGAACTAAGGATAGAAGTTCAAAGGAAAGGAAAAAAATATGAATGTCAATATCATAATACATAAGACATATCCAGACAAAGACAAAGTACGAAAGGGATAGAAAAACTCACAGAAAAAATATATTTTTTCATGCAATAGTTAAAAATTTTATGACAAAAAATTGGCATTAAAGAACTGCAAGATAAAATGAATATAAGTATAATGAAATTATTATAGTGTGACTCAAAAGGGACATTTGAAGAAAGATTGTAATGCTGGACAGGTTTAAATGAAAAATTATAAAAATTCTGAACAAGAAGGTGTAGTAGATTGAACACTTAAGCATTAATTGTAGTCTGAATCCATAAGAGTACCAAAAATTTTAATTTATTCTTTTTGAATTATCTATCTTTAGAACTTAAATTGTACATTGTTATCTTCCGCCCTGGTCATAAGGATTTAGGACTATTGTCTAAAGAAAAAATAAAAAGAATAATATTCGAAAATTTTCATTTCAAAGTTCATAACATGTATATATGTGAGAATTAATTAAAAAGAAAGATGATAAGATTAAAATAAATGAAGATTATTCACAACAAAGTTTATTGCACTTGGTGGATATTGAGATTTCATTTAGGACTTCTTATCACAGTTTACTCCATAGGTATTTTCTTAAATAATAAAAATTAATATGAAATTTTTTTATTGAAGAAATTAAATCTATTGAATCTGAATGAAAGGATGTGTATTATGGGAGACCATGTGATATTGGTCTATTCTTTAATAAATTTGAGCAAGTATTTGTAAAATCTTGAGAATATAATTGATCCTGTAGAAAAGAATTGATATTGCAGTTTATATTATTAATAGAGTGCCTAGTTAGTCAGTTCCAGTTTAAGTTATCTTTTTTGGGACTGTAAAGCTGACATGGTTTCATAACACTCGTAGGAGAGTGATTGTTTTTAAAATATTGAGTTGTCTTTTTATGAGATGTCAAAACAGATCCGAATGATACAATAAAATTCTTAAGTTTGATGATCACATAAAAATGACTGTGGAGCAACCAGTTGAGATAACGAAAATGTTACCAGAGTATAATGAAATAGTTATTGAAATGTTCATTAAGATCGATGTTTTAACTATAGTAGCAGAGCTAGATGAGGCAATGAGAAGATATACTAGACCATATAGATATGTGATTTCATTCAATCACATATTGAACTTCAAAATGAATATTTTGGTATTGGACAAGATGAAGATCCCAACGATTTTGAACAAGTTGTCAGTAATAAAATTACTCTTGAGTGATTAATGATCATAAAAGATGTGTTATTGTCTATGAACAATAACGAGACTTGAGATTTTATGTTTTTATCAATGAGCGATGTACTCATAGGTTCAAAATAGGTATACAAGAAAATATATGATTTTAGTAGAAGAATTGATTGCTACAAAGTAAGACTTGTAGCGAAGTGGAATCACACAAAGAGAATAGAAAATATAAACTTTAAATCTTTATGGTCTTAGTTGTATTTTTTTGATTTTGAGTTACATCAGATAGATGTAGAGATCACTTTGATCAAAGAAAATCTGAAAGAAAATATTTATATGCTTTAATCACAATATTTTATGATAAGGGTAAAAAAGATATGTTTTGTAGACTTATAAAGTCAACTGTGAATTAAATAGGTATCTAGATAATGATATCTTAAATTTGACAGGGTTATATCTTCTTTCAATTTTATTGAAATTGTCATTGACTATTGTCTATATATCTATATGTCAGTGGAAGCAGATTCACTTTCTAATCATGTGTGTTGATGGTTAATCACTGCCTTGTAGTGACATGATTTACAAACCAATATTTTTTTGTTTGATAATTTTGAGTTGTAAAAATATGTGAGAAAGTACCTTTGTACCTGATATTGAGTTTGCTCGTGACAGAAAAAGTAAAATTCTGAATTTGTCTCAAAGTATAAATGTTATTTGTGTTTTTAAACGGTTCAGTATGCATGTATAACCATTAAGTTGTGGATGCCTAAATCAGTAAATGAGACAAATTGACAGAAATATATACAAGGAATGATATTAAGAGTGAGTATCTGCACTCCAGGAGGGAGCTTGATATATGCTAAAGATTGTAATGATTTTTATATAATCTTTTAATTAAGTATTATTTGACGTTTTTAGTTTGATGCTAGTATAGCTCACGGGACAACGAAAAAAAGATGATCATGCGGTACATGCAGATGACCAAAGATTACATATTCATTTATGAAAGTAGTGACACTTTAGACTATTTTGATACAATTTTTAATGTTTGTATTGATGATAGGAAACCAACATCAATGTTCATTGTCATTGTGGTAGGATTTTATAACTCTTATGTAAAAATAATAAACGAAATATTTGATGTAAAAGTTTCTTTTCTAATTTGGAGGTTGTAGACTCTACTTCTAAACCTATTGAGATGTGTTGTGACAGTTGTTCAGCTGTATTCTTCTCAATGAATAATATAAAATCTAATATTCTAAACCTATTGAGATATGTTGTGACAGTGGTTCAGCTATGTTCTTCTCAAAGAATAATATGAAATCTAATATTTCAAAGTATAATAGAGATCGAATATTTTCAGGTAAGGAAAATAATTTATATTGTTATAGATTCTTTGACAAATATTTTGTCAGTAAGAGTCTTCAAAGGGACGGTATATCCAATATATGAATAATTAAAAATAATTAATTTTATCAAAGGCTTAATCAAAGGCTTAAGTGGTTAAAGATCTGAAAATCAGTGGGAGTTTCTAGATATGCTTAATTAGTGGGAGACTATTTATCTTTATGTTTGTATTTTCACATTGCTTACTATGTTTGATTGTATTGCTCATAGTTTCATGGACATAGATTTGTAACCATTGTTTTATTTATTTTAACATTGCATTATTATTATTTTGCTTACATGGTTATATGTGTTTGACATGTCAAAGATTTTAGACGATATTCAGCTAGTGTAACAAGACAATATTCAATTGAGGTTACTGAGGTAATATTTAGCCAAAGAGTACTAGGTGGTATTTAACCAGCAAGTACAAGATGATATTTAACCAAAGAAGACAGTATTTAACCAAAAGAATAAAGACAGTGTCTAGCCAAAGTATGGTATTATATTTTCAAATTATTTAAATATCATGTTTTAGTTGCCTATAAAGGTTTGAAGTCATTCTAATTAAGATTTATTAATCAAGTTATTGACTCGCCTGAGAATTTACTTTCATGCATTATTTCAGGTGATTCATGTATTGAATAGACTTCTGTTGTGACTGACAACAGATTGTACACCATATATTGAGGTGTATTATCCGTTGTTGCTTGCATTAGGAAGCTTAATGGATGTTTCAAAGTTAGTGATGATTTAATATATTGGATTATGTGGCCACACTGTTTGACAGTGATTTTGAAATTAATATAGCCAAAGTGGGAGATTGTTAGATTTATGTGGGCTTATTAATTATCTAGTTATTCAGTGAGAGTCTAATTGACACGATAGAACCGATTTGATTCGATTCGTCACATGGTATGAAATAAGTTTGGTAACTTTAATTCTATTGTGGGAATGATTTTAGGGTTATAGCAGTAGTTTATAAATACTAGGTTAGTGTCCCACAGTCACAGTTAATTAGTTCTCTCTGCACCCTTTAGCAAGAGACATAAGGATATATCCTCTAGAGGTTGTGGAAAACTGTAGCCGAAAGATTTTGATCAAAGCTTGAAGGCTCATGAAGTATAGAAAAATCAACCTCCATAGACATGTATGTCTTTATGATTAATTAATTATGTATTTTTCTATTGTATTCTAAAGTTTATGTATAGATTAGAATAGATTTAGTTGAAACCCTAAACACATAATATTCTAATAGAACTCTAATTGAATTGAATCCGTTCTTCCAAAGGAAAAAAATATTAAATAAAAAAAAGATATTTTTTGTAAAAAATTAAATAGCAAAAGAACATTTCGTAGCTTGTCTATCACATGTCATGTACTAAGATACAAACAACACACGACATTAATGATTTAATAAGAGCTGCAATTTGTTAATAAATAAATATGTGTACAACATGTCTATAAAAAAAATTTCCCATACAAGAATTATGCGTATATTTTCTTCTTACATAGGCTTTTTTTTGTTTTTTTCAATTCTTAATCAATTTGCATTTAAAATTAATATAAACAATAATTTGAAAAAGGTAAGAGATTCTATGTATGACGGTCCATCATACATAGAGTGATTTGATCAACAAAAACGACACTCTTCAATACCAAAAAATACTCTCATAGAATAAAAATTTTGCAATCATACATGAAAACTGTTCCTGAAAAAAGAAAAAAATTCATTCTAACTCTTACCATAAATGTGGTAACTTGAAACGTAGACCTTTTCTTGATTTTTGTTATAGGTATTGCAGCTGCTGCTGATGAGGCTATTAGTTAGTTATTATTTCATTGATTTTTTGAAATAGAAAATCAACTCGTATCAATCAATCAATTAATCGAATTTGTTGAATTAAAAATTCAATAAAAAAATAAAATAAATAAAATTAAATTAAAAAAAAAAAAAACTTGATTGCATTAGGCTGTCCATATGATTTAATAACTAAATATCCAGTCCCAATCCAACTACTTATGCATAGAGTTCCAGCTGCATTATAATATAGCCATAGAGTTGATTCCATGGTTAAAAACTCATCAATAGCAGTAGAGGGTTTCTTCTTTTTTTTTTTCATCTCACAATTCAGTGGGAATATCTGAACTTTTTATTTATTTATTTTTATTTTTTTGGCTGAATAAATCCAATCCGGTCGATCTAACTTGGGATCGAAAAATTTGAATCCCTTTGCACTTGAACCAGGCTTACCACAGCCAACAGTGAACAACCCCTTACGACCACGTCTCACTAAAGAATTTTAATTATGGTTGTAAATCCAAGTATCATGATAAAGGATCAATCATGTCCAAAATTGATCGAATTTGACTTCAATCAGTCTACAGATAAAATGGAAAAACAATTAATATCTAACCCTTAATAAATAATATTAAAATCAATTGAAATAAGAGATTAGTAGTCCAAAATCAATACCAATCGATGGATAGCATCAATAATAATGCATTAATGCCGGCTAATTGACCAAGAGATTTTTTTTTTCCACTTTAAAGGATGCGAATATAACATATGGAAAAATCAGTGAATCAAATGATTAGAATCGGTTTTTATTACTTTGAGAGCGATTGACAGGGATAATATCCAACCCAAAAAGAGTGAAAAGACTGGTACTGATATTATTGTCAAGCTCCATAGATTTTCAAAATTTGCAGCTGCGAAGAAGCAACGACACTTGCTTGGGTTGACTTCGGGGTTCTATTCCGTCACCGACCACATCCTTCCCTTCCTATTATTATCTCCATGAGAAGAAAAGTAACGTGGGTACGTGGGACTCTTTCTCTCTCTACAATTATCTCAACCTCTCACTATCCCGTGGATAGTTTTGTGTATCAAGTTGAAGTTTAGATGAGATAGAACTCTTTTGTAACTCAATATTGTAAACTGAAACACTTTTCATTTAATATATCGATTTGCCTAGTTGGTTAGACGATTATTCCTCTTCTATTTTTCTTCTTATCAAGAACAGAGCAAAGCAAATACAAATTTCAAAGAAGAAGCCGTTTCTCATGGCTTCTTCTGTGCAGTGCCCACCGTTCGGTTTCTCGGCGCAGTACTACCATGTCGGCAACGATGGAAGCTGTATCAGACAGAACAGCTTCTTTGAGGGTAAAGCAGCTCTGAGTCAAGGAGTTGGGTACTCTGTTATTCTCGGTTTTGGGGCTTTCTTTGCCGTCTTCACCTCTTTCTTGGTATGGGATTTTTCATTATTTTAGGGTTCTAGTGCTCTTTCTTTGATTATATTTTTTGTTATTCACTGAATTGAATGTTAAAAGATGATGCTTGTCTCTCCTTATGTTGGCCATGGCCTGTCCCACCTGGACTTTGTGAGGTTTGGTTTCTTCTATGTGGGACCCACTTTATAGGATACTCTCGCTAGTAATCTGATTAAAAGTACAGACAAAGCAACGAAAAAGGGTAATGTTAGTAAATCTATGGTTTCTAGTTTTATCACTAAAAATCCCTCATTATATGGTATAACTAGAAAAGCACCCTTTAGATTGACAGGTTAGCAGGAAGGTTTCCTACTACTTAAGAATTAAGATGTAGACATCATTTGATTCATTTAATAACACTAATGATGCATATGAAGAAAAAAAAGCATTAAGGTACTAATTTGCTTATTCTGTCATCTTCTTCTTGTTGTCATCCTCGTTGTTGGCATTATGGTTGTAGTGGCGGCACATTGTTGTTGTTGTTGTTGTTGTTAATGATCATTATTGTTTGGAATCATTGTTTTTGTGTACCTTCATATATTTAATGAAGTTGGTAATATAATTGATGTTAATATGCGAGCATTTTTTTGTCATCCTAGCTGTTGTTATAGTCTGACAGGGAAGCAATTCAAAAGGAGCAGGTTCTTACACAAAACATTGGATCAGACAATTAAAAGAATTATGGCAAAATAAGCTAAAAAAAGGATGGTGTGGGTGTTCACCGATCTCAATCTGATTAGAACATGTTTTGTTAATCACTTTTGTAGCAACTTAAACGCTGATAGTCTCATTTTTTATGGTGTGGGTGTGATCTTTGGGTATTGGTTTCATTGATTATGGTGAAACTCCTATTTTAGCTAGCAGTTTGGACCACATCAATGATAGGCATTCATGCTTTATGGAAATTGAAACATCCATGCATTTTGATGTAGATTTCAATTTATATAATCACTGATTTTACCTACCCTCCAACCTCCATTCACAACCCAACCCCCCCCCAAAAAAAAGAGGGAAAAGTGACATTGGATGTGTGTATAAACATCTCAAATTCTGATGTTGCTTACATATTTTAGCTGATTTAGCACAAAAACTGAATCAACTGTCAGTTTTTTGGACTCTTAAAATTCAAACTGAGCCCAGTAGAATTCAGAAGTGAATTATTTTGAAATTGCGTGGTCACTCAATTGTCTCTTAATAGTGTGAATTCAATAATAAATTCTCACTTCTTATTGACAGCAGGGGAATCCAAAGAAATAATAAATTTTGTCAAATAATTATATGCTTATTTAGTAATCTTATATGGAAAATCTTCACCAATTTCCTTCCATTCCAATGAACTGTTTTGATTACCAATGAATTAAACCATTAATCGGGCTTCACTGGACAACATATGGAACCAATGAAGTAGTCATTGATTAATTTGTTTGGATAAACCTGGAACTGGAATTGCTAATTTTCTTCTAAACCTATTTGCTTGGTTCCTCTCACTCAGGTAATAGTCAATATCTTAAACTAGACATCAATTACAGCCACAGCAATAAGCAAACTTACTTCATATAACACTACCATGTAGAAGGGGAAATCTTTCTTGGTAGTTTGGAATGCTAGACCTACTGGACTTAATCTTTGTAAACCCTCTGCCTTTTATATATTTTTAATGTATTTATAATTTTAGTGGTGCCCATCTTATGTTCAGAACTTTAGATCCTCTGGCTGGGTTCCTTGAAACTGTTTCTGAAATAGCTCCTGGTTTGAATCGATATATGAATGGATGACTTGATTGTGATTACCAAGTACCATATGGCCTTTAGGGTTCAATGCTGCACAAAAGTATGTCATCATCAATCTCATCTTCAAGAAGTGGTCTTTTTAATCGTTAATTATCTTATGACAAACTATCTTTCCCAGCTAAACCCAAACACCTTCCACTTTGAGAACATAAAAGAATTAAATTGATGGAATTGTTCCTCATGTCCTCCGCCATATTGTTCAGCAGCCATTTATTAAACCAATAAACTGCCTTTATGCTACTCCTGGGACTTGCCTATGGAAAAAACAAAACCTAGTCCTAATTAAAGAAGACTATTCTGCACATGTTTACCCTAAATATGTGGCTCCAATATTTTGTTTCTGATCTTATTTTTTATACATCTTTACGGTCACGAATATCTGAAAGATTGTGAAACCGTTCACCTTACTACACTAGTAAGAATACTTGGCTGTGGAATGTACCATCGATCATATACGATGCAGCTCTTAGCTTTTTGTTCTATAAGGGCATAACCATTCTTTCCAATTCCCTGTTTTCCAATAATTAAGCTCAACTTCTCTCAGACTTGAAAAAAAATACAAACAATGTATTTTTTCCAATGTAGGGTTGTTTCAATTAAAATCCCAAGTGTTCTCTTTTCCGTCAATAGATATTTTTTTGGTTAGTCAATCTAATATAGTAAAAATAAAGAAGATTAAACTCATAGGCTTTATCGACCTCATATTATGCTTCCTCTAAATCTAATATAACTTAAAATTTTCTTCTCTTCTGTACTTTATGTTAAGTGTCTGATCTTTTTATTTTTGTTTAATTTCATATTCTATAATTAGGTATGGCTTGAGAAGCGATATGTGGGGGCACAGCACACTTCTGAATGGTTCAATACTGCAGGCAGAAGTGTAAAAACAGGACTCATTGCTAGTGTCATTGTATCTCAGGTAACATTCTTTTCTATTGGTAGGCAGCTACAGCTGTATTAGATTAAATTACACTGTGAACTTACATATTTGATATTTGGATTCTTATAGTGGACTTGGGCTGCTACAATCTTGCAAAGCTCCAATGTTGCCTGGGAGTATGGTATTAGTGGTCCTTTCTGGTATGCAAGTGGTGCCACCATCCAGGTCTGTTACAATCATATGTTGTATATATATATAATTAATTCAATTATTCTGTTCTTTCTTCAGGATAATAAGAACAAAGCATCTAATAGTAATAGGTTACTCTGTTCTGCAAAAAAGGTACTCCTGTTTGGTGTTATGGCTATAGAGATCAAACGGAAGGCTCCTCATGCTCATACTGTCTGTGAAATTGTAAAAGCCCGGTAAGTTTTATATACTACTATTTGCATGAAATGTGTGTTATAGTATGTTACAAAGTGAGTTTATCTTTGTGGTTCTTATATGATAAATATAGCACTCCAATATTGTGATTGAAATTCCTTACTCACTCTTTCAGATGGGGGACTCCCGCTCATGTTGTCTTCCTTGGCTTCTGCTTCATGACAAATATTATTGTAACAGCCATGCTTCTTCTTGGTGGTTCTGCTGTCGTCAATGCGCTGACTGGAGTTAACATTTATGCTGCAAGCTTTCTTATTCCTCTTGGTGTGATAGTCTACACATTAGCTGGGGGACTAAAAGCTACTTTCTTGGCCAGCTACATACATTCTGTGATAGGTACAATACCTGAACCTTTTGCAATCTATAATCAAATGAGATTAGAAAGTTCACACACCTATAATATTTGATCGAGTATTATATTCTTTGAGGTTTCCTAAGCTTGATTTTTTATGTACTGCTGTCAGTGCATGTGATTTTGGTCATCTTCATATACCTGGTTTACACAGCAAGTAGCAAGCTTGGTAGTCCAAAAGTTGTCTACAATCATCTCTTGGAAGTTGCAAGTAAATCAAGAATATGTCAAGAACCAGTATCTCATACTGGACAGGCCTGTGGACCTGTTGGCGGGAATCACAAAGGATCCTACCTAACAATGTTGAGTTCTGGTGGCATTGTTTTTGGAATTATCAACATCATTGGCAACTTTGGCACTGTCTTTGTGGATAATGTGAGTTCTACTTGTGCTACAAAATTTTTAAGTATCTAAGGTTGACCCTAACTTTATTTTCATGAGATAATGTGAGGACTTCAATTAATTTGTTTATGTGGGCGGTTCTCATCTGTGGTTAGTTAACTGACTTATCTTCTTATTCACTGCTTATATTTTCAATTGTGGTACACCAGGGGTATTGGATGAGTGCCATTGCTGCACGCCCTTCATCAACTCACAAGGGCTACTTGTTGGGAGGGCTGGTTTGGTTTGCTGTTCCTTTCTCTTTGGCAACATCACTGGGTTTAGGAGCCTTAGCTCTTGATCTACCACTAACAGCAAGTGAGGCTGGTCGTGGACTAGTTCCTCCTGCTACAGCTATAGCTTTGATGGGAAAAGAAGGATCTGTTATACTTCTTACTATGCTTTTTATGTGAGTCTCACTTCTTTTCACTGCTTATTTTATTGCTTTATTTTTGGCATTTCTTAGCTTAGTTAGATTTAGAAAACCGTGTATTCTTGGATAGATAGAAATGGAGGACAAGTAATTCATAGGAACAATATTAGCAAATTGCTAAGCTTCTTGCTTTGTTTCCCATTTTGAGTCAGTTTAGATCAACAAAAAGTAGTATCTTGCTTTGTTTCCCATTTTGAGTCAGTTTAGATCAACAAAAAATAGTATCTTTTAGCTATTGCCTACAGGTTATTCTTCCCAATTTAATTATATGGATGTATGTATTGGTGGGTTTTAATAAAGGTATAAGTTTATCAAAGAAAATAAAGAGATACAAGGGATGTATAATGGACTGAAATTAGATCATGACAACTTAAATGAGCTTCATAAATCTTACCTACAAGAAACTTTTTGAAAATAGGACCAAACTCGCAACGAATGGTGAATATGTATTTATGCATAGATGAATGTAATCCAGACAAAGAAAAAGAGGTTACTTATGATTTGTCGCCCTTGTGTTCTGTTTTCAGGGCTGTGACATCTGCTGGTTCTGCTGAGCTAATAGCTGTCTCTTCCTTATGTACGTATGATATATACCGTACCTATATCAATCCAAATGCAACTGGAAAGCAGATTCTGAAAATTTCAAGAATTGTCATTTTGGCTTTTGGATGTTTCATGGGAGTGCTAGCAGTGATACTGAACATGGCAGGAGTATCATTGGGTTGGATGTATCTAGCAATGGGAGTCCTCATTGGTTCAGCAGTTGCCCCTATAGCTTTCATGCTTCTATGGGCGAAAGCAAATGCATCAGGTGCCATTGTTGGAACAATCACTGGCTGCATTATTGGAATCATCACGTGGCTATCAGTGACGAAAGTAGAGTACGGCCGGGTAAATCTTGACACAACTGGAAGGAATGCACCAATGCTTGCTGGAAACCTTGTCTCTATACTGACTGGTGGAGCTATCCATGCTATATATAGTTTCTTGTGGCCTCAGAATTATGACTGGGAAAGCACCAAGCAGATAACCATGGTTGAAAGCGATAAGGCTGATTTGCCAGATGAAGAATTGAAAGAGGAAAAGCTTAAAAGTGCAAAATTTTGGATAGTGAAATGGGGTATTGGATTCAGTGTTGTGATTCTGATATTGTGGCCTGTTCTCTCTCTTCCAGCAGGTAAGTGCACCTATGACTCCTTTCTAGTTGATCTGGACAAAGCATGAATTTCCTTTAGGCTTTCAAAATATGCCCCTATATCTATGTTTGGATTCTTTTAACTTAATGACAGAGACTTAAGAGATTCTGACCGCAATCATGTTGATTCAAACTTGTTCTTCTAAACAATTCTTTGATTTTTTGGTCGTTGGAAGGGGTTTTCGGAAAAAAGAAAATTTTTGCTTCTCTATCCTAAGAACTACTACTTCATGTTTCTACAAATCATGTCAACTAAATATTCATTTGCAATAAGAATCAGTTGCTAGAATCAAATAGGAGAATCACTCTAAAATAGAAGTCATACCAAAGGCAGCTTTGGACTTCAACAAGGCCACAACTTACTAATTCTCATGTTTATTTGGAGATCAGTTCTTATCATTTTAACTGGAAATTTGGATTTCCTATTGAACTTAGGTCAAGTAGATTATAAAACTAAGTCGAGTGATGCCTAATTGACCTTATCTGATCCAACTTAAACCATATCTTTCTTTTCAATCTGGATTCTCAATGGTCCAAACAACCCATTTCTTTTGCACATGAATTAGTTGGCTTTGACACTTTATAGTTATGTATGCTTTTGGTGGTCCAGAGAATAATTTCTGCAAGATTTATTGCCTTAAACTTATTTCCTTCTTTTGCAGGAGCATTTAGTCTCGGATACTTCACATTTTGGGCGGTCATTGCAATTGCATGGGGTACCATGGGCTCTATTGTGATTATTGCTTTGCCCTTGATCGAGAGCAAGGAAACAATTAAAAATGTTTTGATCGGCATGTTTAGGAATGCCATTCCCAATGAAAAGATTGAGGAAAAACTCCAAAATACATGCAATAATGTTGACAGTACCAGAGGCTGAACAAATTTACTCACAGAATGATGAGGCAAAGAAACAAGAAAATTAGAGCAACAAATTCATGCTGTTTCAGCAGAGAAGAAAATTAGAGCAACAAACTCATGCTGTTTCAGCAGAGCCGCAATAGGCTTGTCATATAAGCTATATGGTTATTGATGCTTTGGAAGCAAAGACTGCTTTTCAGATTTCCAAAAATGGAAAATCGACAGATTCGTTGTCTGTCTTGCTCCTTTTCCTTGTAAATAAGGATATGTGCTTAGGGACCTAACTTTTTTTTTTTTGGTAGAAAAGGACCTTACTTTAATGATCAGAGATAAACTGATCTTCTGGTCTTGTGGCTGAACTTGGCAATTCAATAGGAACAGAAATCTTGATATGTGAAAGTCCCTTAGCCTATCTGTATAGGTATGTGTACCTTGTGAGCAAAATTTAACAGTGGTTTTAATCATTTGTTCAAAAATGGCAATACGCTTGGCCTTCTCTCCGTTGTTTCAGTTTCATGTATATGAATGTTTAGTAGGCCAGGAAGGGCTGGTTCAAGGTTCTACATGGTGTGTTCTTGTGTGGGGGCCCCAACAGCTTAGCCACATCCAAGCATTGATTGGTTCGAAAGATGTTTGGGCCTCTGGCCTGGGCCTAAGTTATTGGATGCATGAGAACCCAACTTTTAGGTTCATATGAATGGCAATAGGTTGTTAATGGGCACAGGGTAAAGATCAAGGTTAGGTCCAATATAATCTCAAAATCTAAGTATTCAATTATCTTCCAATGTAAGCCAAGCCTTATCTAGGCCATTATGCCCCCAAAATTTAACTGAAGATGTCCATCATTCTCTATCTATCTAGTTATTTAAGCCAGGCCTTCTAATTGCTACGTACATTAACTCAGACAACTCTGCTTGCTAGCTAGGCAATAGTCAAGGTTTTTTGCAATGTCGATGACAAATCGGAATTTGACATCAGCCTTAGCGAGACGCTCCATTGCAGTGTTCACATAGTCCATCGGAATAATCTCAACGTCAGCTGTAATATTGTGTTTTCCGGCAAAATCGATCATCTCTTGGGTTTCCTTCATACCCCCGATGAAACTTCCAGCTGCGAGCTTCCTCCCTGTATGATGTATGAACAAACCAAGATCAGATCACAGTGTTTGCAATAAAATTAAAGGACTACAACACTCAGGGTTTCAGGGATTGGGATCTCAGCAAGGGCCAATCTTGTGCAGCACCCCGCCATATAGTTGGAATTGATTGAGTTAGGCTTTGAAATTTGACATGTGACTTATTCACACTATAACTTTTCCCATCCAATTATTGGAATAACCACGTCAACTGTCCACAAAATTACTAAATTACTAAACAATCCAATCTTCCCAGTTTCTAGTGGGCATACTCACCCATGAGCAGAGGGAAGACCGGTAGCTCTAGCGGCTTTTCAGGTACACCAATCACGATGAGCTTCCCATGAGATTTCAGCAAACCAATTAATGGCAGCAAAGGGTGAACCGCAGAGACTGTGTCAATGATTCCATCCAATGTATTAATGGCAGCCTACATATACCAAGCAAATAGACAAGCAGATTAGCTAAACTTTATGAATGAGTACAGATTACATTGGGAGATTGATTAAGACTCAACGCATACGGTAGCCCAATAAGCACCTCAAACCCAGCCCATCAAATAAAGCAAGCCCCAAAAAAATTCGTCAACCTTATTCAATACATGGTGGATAATTACGATTGAGTTTGATTAGGAAACTTAATACACCACCAGCCCACATGTTGTTCCCCATTCATTCAACTGCTTAGAGTTATCACATCAATTCGCATAGTCATAAGCTGATTTGAATATAAAATAAAGGAAAAGAAAATCCAATAGAAAACAAACCATATGATTGAAATAGACCATAAAATTAATTTGACACGCAAACTATCTAGTAGTAAATGGTTGAACTTAATAAAGGCATTTTTTGAATGAGAAGATTCTCTTTCTACACTGACAACATATCCTGCCTCTTCCTTCCTTTTCAGCTGAATAAACTTATCCTCATGGACTGTTCAGGAAAACATTTGCCCATCAAATAATGGGCCCTCAAATTGAACACAAAATGGCCCAGTTATTAATCTGGCCTGATTTTGGGCAGGATAAGTGGGCTTGCCCACCAAATTTTCCACGTGACATAATTTAGAGGGCAAATTAAAACCTCCCCCGTTGCTAAAATTTTAGAGAGCAAAATAAAACCTACCCCATTGCTAAAAATTTAGAGAGCAGTCTAGGATTCGAAAGTTTTTAAATTCATAAAAAAGTACCTGCATCTGGTCTGGATTACGGCTGATCAGAAAGGAGTCTGCACCAAGATGTTCAATGGCTTCTTTCTCTTTGGTCGGGGAGGTGCTGATCACAGTTACCTTCATCCCAAAAGCCTTGCCAAATTTGACAGCCATATGCCCAAGCCCACCAAGACCCACCACACCCAAATGCAGGTTAGGGTGGCAGAGACCATAGTATTTCATAGGGCTGTACACCGTGATCCCCGCACACAGTAGGGGTGCAGCGGCGTCAAGGGGAAGATTTTCTGGCATTAGGACGACATATCGCTCGCTAGCGACCATCACATCAGAGTAACCCCCGTAGGTTCGAGTATGGTCATAGTAAGTGGCATTGTAGGTGAAGATCAATTTGGGACAATAATTCTCAAGGTCGTTTTTGCAATTCTCACAGGAATGACAAGCTCCAATCATGCATCCAACACCCACTTTATCCCCTACTTTGAATCTCTTTACCTTGCAACCAACATTTATTACTACACCCACAATCTCATGCCTGCACAATCATAAAAAAAACCGATACAATATCGATATAGATTAAAGTCTAACATCCAATGGTTGAATAACATGTGATTGGTCCATTATCACAGTTGAAACCGACATACCAAAACCTTGAACCTTAAATGTTGACACTACACATGATTTACCTTTTTTTGGGCAAATTTGATCACATGGCAAGGGAGTATGAATTGGTAACGGAAAACATTCTTATTTCTTTTTTGATAAAAGTAATTTATTGTTGAGTACGTAGGCACACTTGTGACGTTTTATTTTAAAACCCAACTATTAAAAATATACTGAGCCGAATGAGAGGATGAATTTTCAATCCTCCCATTATAGGATAACAAAATACTTTGTGAGGTACGGCCGGAATCAAAATTTTTTAAACTTGTATGCATGCTTTTTTTTTTTTTTTTTTTTTTTGATTCGCTAAATTGTACGCTTGTTCATTTGTAATATAATCTTTCAGGACATAAGAATGATGAAATTTCCATCTTCCCGCAGGTCATTCTAGCAGATATCTGGACTTTTAAGGAAACATGGAGATTGAGGAAGGAAAAAATAATGGAGACGATCAGTAGATTGCAACTTGAATGAAGAATGATCGAGTATACCCATTGATATGTGTGTGAGAGAGAGAGAGAGCATACCCAGGAACTAAAGGGTACCTAGAGAACCCCCACTCGTTCTTAATGCTGTGGAGGTCTGAGTGACAGATTCCACAGAACAACACCTTAAATTTCACATCTTCATCGCCGGTATCCCTGAAGAATTCAAAAACAACACGCACCCACTGATCATAACGATCTATTCATGCTTTCCTCTATAATAGAAAGGTAGAAGAAGTGTTATTCCTAGCTATTTAAAAATGGATTGATATATATATATATATAGTTGAACAATCTGTAGGAGAGGGGAAGGAGCAACTGGGAGGAGAATCTAACCTTCGGGAAAATTTGAAAGGAGAGAGAACACCGGAGGAGTCTCTTGCTGCCCACCCGAAGGCCTTTATTGGGTGAAGTTCTTCCGGTGATTTCGACATTTTCTTGTCTTTATTTTGCTTCAGAGAGAGAGACAGAGAGAGGAAAAGCACGGAACAGATTTATAGGCCCTTTTCCTCGTTCTTGGATGTTGGAAGTAACAAAACAAGTGCCTTGTTCTTTATTAGAATGGGGAATGAGAGAGAGAGAGGGAGCACAATCTTTTTGGGATTTGAATGGGCCGATAGATTTCATGGAGTCCGAATCACCTGCATTTATTAGAAGAGTATTCTTCTATTTTAGTACCTTCTTTGGACGATAAGTGTTCGGTGGAATTAACGGTGCTAACTACCGTTAACTAAATAAATTATATTTTTTTTATTTTTTTATTTAGGTAATTGATTTGATGATTTACAATCACATTTTTTTAGGTAAATAATCCATTAGAAATAAAATTCTAATAATTTATAAGATAAGTAAATCAATTAGAAATAAAACTCTTAACAAAAAAAAAATAAAAATAAAACTCTAATAAAATCCTGATTTTTTAATTCAACAGAGCTTTAACTTCGGAAAAAAAAAGTGATTTCCTTTTCTCTCTCTCCAATTGTTTTTTTCTTTAGATTTTATTATTTTAATTCAACAGGGTTTTATCTTATTTAAAAAAAAATGATTTTTTAGATTTTGTCTCAGAGTTTTGTATGTTGGGTTGAGTTAAAAAAATATAAAGAAAGTAATGGATAAAAGAAAAAAAAAAAAAAAAAAAACAAATTAACTCCCAAACAGAAATGAGTTGGATAGAGAGAGAAAAGGGTAATCACGTTTTTTTTTTTTTAAAGAGATAAAACTCCTTTGAATTAAAAAATAAAGAGGAAGTAATGGATAAAAGAAAATAGAAATAAAAAAAAGAGAAAAAAAATTAATTCGGTGATTTTGTTAGAGTTTTATTTCTAATTATTTTTTATTTCTAATTGATTTACTTACCTTAAAATGGTTAGTGTTTTATTTCTAATGGATTATTTACCTAAAAAAATGTGATTGCCAATTCATCAAATCAAGAATTTATTTAGCTAACGGGAGTTAATACCGTTAACTCCTTAAGACACTTGTCATTCAAAAAGCGAAGAGTAATTACTCTTCTAGTAAGTACAGGTGATTCAGACTCCGCATTACTGCACAGCAAGCGGCATGGCCGCAATTTCAACAATCCTAATGCAATTATGCAATAGCGGAGGACATGCTTTGTTAAACCACTTCCTTCCCAGGGTTTGCAACATAACTACGACTTTTGTGGACGTCAGAGATCATGAGATGGTGAAGGATACCATTGTCGAGGGAAAGACTACTGTGCTTTACCTGGAATCCATGTCTAACCTTACTCTCATTGTTGCTGACTTGCCCGAGCTCTGCAGGATATCGCACGATAAGGGAGAGAAGGTTGTGGTGGATAACACCTTCACTCCCATGCTACTCTCCCCTGCTAGCTTGGGTGCCGATATAGTAGTGCACAGCCTCACTAAGTACATCAGTGGTGGGGCCGACGTTATTGCTGGTAAGTATATATTCATCATCTCTCATGTGTCAATCAAGAAGATCTTTGTCATGCACCCACAACTGTTACTTACACTTTCATCTTAGAATGGATGGCAATTTCATTCGCCTTTAAAAACTGTAAAGAGGTTTTAATTTCTCCAGAGAATTGAAGACTTCTAACTCTGCCATGTGGCAGGATGGAAGATGTCTCAATTTTTTTTACTGTTGGATAGATACCGCATGTGAAAATTCATATTCAAATTCAACCATACACTTTCCGCGTACTGGCATGAATTCTTAGATAATTTGAAGCCATGCATACGTCAAATTAGTTTACCATCAATTTACTAATAATTGCTTTGGTTGGGATGGGATGCAGGTGCGATCTGTGGGTCTGCTAGCTTAGTGAATTCCCTGATGGACCTTCATCAAGGGGCACTGATGCTTCTTGGTCCAACCATGAATGCTAAGGTTGCATTCGAGTTCTCCGAGAGAATTCCCCACCTGAGCCTAAGAATGAAGGAACATTGCCGACGAGCAATGGTTTACGGTACGAGGATGAAGAAATTGGGACTGAAGGTTATTTACCCAGGGCTTGAAGAACACCCAGACCACACTCTTTTGAAGTCCATGGCAAATGAGAATTATGGGTTTGGTGGAATCTTATGTTTGGACATGGAGACAGAGGAGAAAGCAAACCAATTGATGAGCCAGTTGCAAAACTGCATCCGATTTGGTATAATGGCAGTTAGCTTGGGGTACCATGAGACACTAATGTCATGCTCTGGCAGCAGTACTAGTAGCGAAATGAATGTTGAGGAGAAGAAGATGGCTGGCATCTCACCGGGGTTAATTAGGATGTCGATTGGATACAGTGGGACTCTTGAGCAAAAATGGATCCAATTTGAGAAGGCCCTTGCACGAATCTAAAAATTGTTGTTTATATCCAAGAACTGATCAGCATAAAGCTTTTCCTAATTACTAGGTTCATATATCTGTGTAATTAATTTGAATATATAGCAAGGGAGTTAGATTGAAGAATAAGGCATATGTAATCAATATAATAATTATATAGTGAGTGAATAACTTCTTGGCCCCGTCAGAGATAACTTATGTTATCTCTTGATAGTCATCAACTGTTGGAGAGCCATGGGATATTGTGTTTTTTTTTTTTTTGGTGAATAAACGCATGTAGTTTGGATAAACCTTATTAAGTTTTAGAGCTCATATAATTACTATGCATTGATCTGCATTTTTATATATGTCCATGCATGTTTATCAGTGGGTGCATGTTGTTTTTGAATTCTTCAGGGATACCGGCGTTGTGAGATTTAAGGTGTTGTTCTGTGCATGGAATCTGTCACTCAGACCTCCACAACATTAAGAACGAGTGGAGGTTCTCTAGGTACCCTTTAGTTCCTGGGTATGCTCTCTCTCTCTCTCTCTCTCACACACACACACATCAATGGGTATACTCGATCATTCTTCATTTAAGTTGCAATCTCTCTCTCTCTTTCTCTCTCTCTTTCTCTCTCTCTCACACACACACACTCACATACACATCAATGGGTATACTTGATCATTCTTCATTCAAGTTGCAATCTGACTGTTACCAACACTACTGATCGTCTCCATTATTTTTTTCCTTCCTCAATCTCCATGTTATCAGAGTCCTTAAAAGTCCAAATATCTGCTAGAATGACCTGTGGGAAGATGGAAATTTCATCCTTCTTATGTCCTGAAAGATTATATTGTTGGACTGATGTAGCCCTATTGCCACGTCAACCTGACATGTGTATTGTTTGAGAATAATACATGTTTAACCATTGAGATGACTCTCTATCAGAAATGATCTCCTGGTAATCACCTAACATTAAAGCTCATTAAGGCCAATAAAAGTGAACACTTCAGAGATTCCATTCCTAAGAATACCATTGTACAGGACTGTCTAAAGGAAATTGACAAGCATTTTGTAAGAACCATTAAATCCATTATTTGTACCCTTATAAAGAAAGTTCAACTCTGATACCATATGTAAGTCTAAATGAAGATGCACATACCTCCATGTTCGACATAGAACGCTAATGTAAGTCTAAAGAAGAGTCTGGACCCTTGCACAGGTGATTCAACAAGCTTCTGCTACATTTTACGAGTTTGCTGATCTCCTTTTCAGTCAACCTCTCATGGTCTCTCCTCTTGCTGCCTTGGAAAGTTCATATATATAAGACCTGGTTTTTATTACTTCAAAAAGGAGGATGGTAGGATCATAAAAGCCATGTTTCATCCTTGGTCTTTTAGAGATGCTATTGAGGGTGAAGCGTTGGTAATTCATGAAGCTCTTTCGGAAGCTTGGTAGGATGATCAACAGTATGTTTGGGTGCATTTCGATTGCAAGGATCTGGTGGATATTATTAATTCCCATGTTTTGGATGGATGTAATTTTTTATTCTCCGTCATTGGGGATATTCATCATATTTCTTCTTTATTCAGAGATTGTAATCTTTCTTTTGTTCCAAGGGTTTCAAATGGCTTTGCCTATACCCTTGTCAGAAAGACCATAATTGTGACGTGGTCTCTTTCCTCTCCTTGGATTCAGGAGTGGTTTCTCCCTGATCCATTGGCTGTTTCACGTTCTGTTTCTGAATTGTTATTGCAGTTACCAAAAAAAGAAAAAAAAAGTGTTCTTAATTAGTCTTCCACTTGGCAAATTTAGATGGGTTGATGTGACAGAGATTTCAAAAGCCCATCTCATCTGTTATTTGGTAAAACAAGTTGGGAATGATTCCTTAGAAGCTTTTGATAAAATATTAAAAAACACCATTAAAGGCGTGGGAGATCCTCAAAGACATTGAACCATTTGCCCCACCAAAATCTCCCACATGTTAAGACAGTATATGACCTTGAGTTAAAAGGCAAAATTATTATTATTATTATTATTATTGATAAAGTATAGTTGCTTGAATAAATATATATACTTATTTGATTAGTTCAAATAATGCGTTCCAAATTTATGATCATGTGTAGCCTTAGATCCTATGCTAACATGTCAAATTTCAATGCAAATGAAGTTTACTATTAGAAGAATGGAGTACGCAAAGTTCAAAACTGCGGAAGAATGCACAGTAATGATTGAAATATCATAAACATGCATGGACATATATAAAAATGCAGATCAATGCATAGTAAATATATGAGCTCTAAAACTTAATAAGGTTTATCCAAATTAACTACATGCGTTTATTCACCTAAAAAAAAAAAAAAACACAATATCCTATGGCTCTCCAACAGTTGATGACTATCAAGAGATAACATAAGTTATCTCTGTCGGGGCCAAGAAGTTATTCACTCATTATATAATTATTATATTGATTACATATGCCTTATTCTTCAATCTAACTCCCTTGCTATATATTCAAATTAATTACACAGATATATGGACCTAGTAGTTAGGAAAAGCTTTATGCTGATCAGTTCTTGGATATAAACAACAATTTTTAGATTCGTGCAAGGGCCTTCTCAAATTGGATCCATTTTTGCTCAAGAGTCCCACTGTATCCAATCGACATCCTAATTAACCCCGGTGAGATGCCAGCCATCTTCTTCTCCTCAACATTCATTTCGCTACTAGTACTGCTGCCAGAGCATGACATTAGTGTCTCATGGTACCCCAAGCTAACTGCCATTATACCAAACCGGGTGCAGTTTTGCAACTGGCTCATCAATTGGTTTGCTTTCTCCTCTGTCTCCATGTCCAAACATAGGATTCCACCAAACCCATAATTCTCATTTGCCATGGACTTCAAAAGAGTGTGGTCTGGGTGTTCTTCAAGCCCTGGGTAAATAACCTTCAGTCCCAATTTCTTCATCCTCGTTGCGTAAACCATTGCTCGTCGGCAATGTTCCTTCATTCTTAGGCTCAGGTGGGGAATTCTCTCGGAGAGCTCGAATGCAACCTTAGCATTCATGGTTGGACCAAGAAGCATCAGTGCCCCTTGATGAAGGTCCATCAGGGAATTCACTAAGCTAGCAGACCCACAGATCGCACCTGCATCCCATCCCAACCAAAGCAATTATTAGTAAATTGACGGTAAACTAATTTGATGTATGCATGGCTTCAAATTATCCAAGAATTCATGCCAGTACGCGGAAGGTGTATGGTTGAATCTGAATATGAATTTTCACATGTGGTATCTATCCAGCGGTAAAAAAAATTGAGACATCTTCCATCCTGCCACATGGCAGAATTAGAAGTCTTCAATCCTATGGAGTAATTAAAACCACTTTACAGTTTTTAAAGGAGAATGAAATTGCCATCCATTCTAAGATGAAAATGTAAGTAACTGATGTGGGTGCATGACAAAGATCTTCTTGATTGACACATGAGAGATGAAGAATATATACTTACCAGCAATAACGTCGGCCCCACCACTGATGTACTTAGTGAGGCTATGCACTACTATATCGGCACCCAAGCTAGCAGGGGAGAGTAGCATGGGAGTAAAGGTGTTATCCACCACAACCTTCACTCCTTTATCGTGCGCTATCCTGCAGAGCTCGGGCAAGTCAGCAACGATGAGAGTAGGGTTGGACATGGATTCCAGGTAAAGCACAGTAGTCTTTCCTTCGACAATGGCATCCTTCACCATCTCATGATCTCTCACGTCCACAAAAGTCGTAGTTATGTTGCAAACCCTAGGAAGGAAGTGGTTTAACAGAGCATGTGTCCCACCATACAAGCAACACGATGCAACCACGTGTCCACCGCTACTGCATAATTGCATCAGGACTGTTGAAATTGCGGCCATGCCGCTGGCAGTGCAATATGCAGCCTCGGTTCCTTCTAAGGTTGCAATCTGACGGCTGAGATTTAAGACTGTGGGGTTGAAATGACGGCTATAGATGAAGAAGCCTTGGTCAGGGGCGAGCTCGCCGGTGAACATTTTGTGCATGGTCAGGGGCTCCATCACTGTGAAGGTGGCTGATGCTTCAATTGACATGTTGATGCCGCCGTGCTCGCCGAACTCATGCCGTGCGGTGGCAAGAGCCATGCTTGGATCTCGCTTTCTATTTTTTTGCTTCTTTTCCCAACCTGAATCCATCTGATCCTCTTGCTTCCACTCTAATGAACCCATATGTGTGTGTGTGTGTGTGTGAGAGAGAGAGAGAGAGAGAGAGAGAGAGAGAGAGAGAGAGAGTCTGTGTGTGTGTGTTTTGAGAGGATGGATTGAAAAGTGGATATGGTCTCTCTATATATATATATATGTAGTAGCTAGGTGTGAATGTAGTGAGGATAAGAGGGTAGACGGAATTCATAGAGCTGTACACACTAGGATAAGACGACTTTCAAGGTATTCAACCAAAAAAAGAAAAAAAATAAAAAAAACAAAAACAAAAAAGAACTTAATAAAAAAAAAAGAGACTTTTAATAGGTATTCAACTTAAAAAAAGACTTTCAGGTATTCAATCAAAAAAGGTTAAAAAAAGAGACTTTCGATAGGTATTCAACTTAAAAAAAGACTTTCAGGTATTCAATCAAAAAAAGGGAAAAAAAGAGACTTTCAATAGGTATTCAACTTAAAAAAAGACTTTTACGTATTCAACAAAAAAAAAAAAAAAGGGAAAAAAAGAGACTTTCAATAGGTATTCAACGTGAAAAAACACTTTCTGGTATTCAACCCAGAAAAGGGAAAAAAAGAGAGACTTTCAATAGGTATTCAACTTAAAAAGAAAAACAAGGTAAAAAGAGAAAAAAAAAAAAAGAAAAAAAAGGCAAGATGAATGAGACTTACAAATGAAAATATATTGATGACGCTTTCCCACAGTCACCAACAAGATCTCTAATGGCATCTTGTGATCGCATCATAGGTTTACAAGAAAATACCATTGAAATTGGAGGATATGTAATCGATACTGAAAAGGATATTTGTACCAACTGCAACAAGAGGCATTTGCTGTATCCTCAATGGATCACCTTCATGTACTAGGAGAGTAACTACTCTTTTAGTATGATCTTTGGACGATAAGTGTCTTATGGAGTTAACAGTACTAACTTTGTTAGCTAAATAAATTCTATTTTTTAATTTCTTTTATTTAGGTAATTGATTTAGTGAATTGGCAATCACGTTTTTAAAGTAAGTAATCTATTAGAAATAAAACTCTAACGATTTTTAAAGTAAGTAAATCAATTAGAAATAAAACTCTAACCATTTTTAAAAAGAATAACAATTAGAAATAAAACACTAATAAAACTCACGATTTTTAATTCAAAAGAGCTTTATCTCATTAAAAAAAAAAAAAAACCTGATTTCCGTTTTTTCTCTCTCTCCAACTCTTTTTCTTTTTTCCTTAAAATTTTGTTATTTTAATTCAACATAATCTAAATGAACTTATTTTTTTTTGGTAATGAGATAAAGCTATGTTGACTTGTCCACGTGTATTCTACAGGTAAGTAAATCAATTAGAAATAAGACTTTAATAATTTTTAAAAAGAATAACAATTAGAAATAATACTCACGATTTTTTAATTCAAAAGAGCTTTATCGCTTTAAAAAAAAAAACGTGATTTCCATTTTCTCTTTCTCTGTCCAACTCTTTTTTTCTTTTTTTCCTTTAGATTTTGTTATTTTAATTCAATATAGTCTAAAGAAACATTTTTTTTCTTTTTTTTAAAGAGATAAAACTATGTTGACTTGTCCACCTGTATTCTGCAAGTTATTTCATCCTGAAAGATTGTTTATTGATTCTAGCAGCACATTACTTTGCACCAAGGATTTAATAAAATTAGATATTAGATCATACATCCATTCATATCCATTTCTGTCCACACTAATTTGATACCGATTTTCTAATTATTTTTATTAAATTTTTTTAATTGAATTAGCCACATGTCTTTATTAACTGTGCCATTGACCCATATGGATTAAGAACAAACAAAAATAGCTGGTTAATGCCTTCATTAGCTCCAAGGGCAGCTATACTTCACCCATGAAAAAAAGAAAAAGAAAAAAACAAACAAACAAATCCAAATCCTCTCATGTTTGGGTATTAACATGAGGAAAACAAGCCACCGTTGAATGGACGACAGCTAGTAGTCTTTTAATCCAATGATGGAAACAATAAAAATGTAATATAACGATTAATATTTTAATTTAACATAGTCTAAAGAAACGTTTTTTCATAATGAGATAAAGCTATGTTGACTTGTCCACGCGTATTCTGCAGGTTATCTTATCCTAGAAGATTGTTTTTGATTCTAGCAGCATTGAATTTTGCGCCAAGGATTTAATAAAATTGGATATTGGATCATACATCCATTCGTATCCATTTATGCCGATGTCGATTTGATACCGATTTTCTAATTATTTTTATTAAAATTTTTAATTGAATTAGCCACATGTCTACTTTATTAACTGTGCCATTTATCCATATGGATTGAGAACAAACAAAATAGTTGGTTAATGCCTTCATTAGATCCAAGGGCAGCAATACTTCATCCTTGAAAAAACAAACAAACAAGCAAACAAATGTCTTCAGAACTAGTAAATAGGGTGAGAAGGGTCATTTGCCGTATGTACATTCCATAGGATCCATCAGTGGGCAGTGATATGTCCCATGGAGAACTCAAATGCGATCTTAGCATGTTGCACCAAGAAGCATCAGTACCCCTCAATACCCCTTGATGAAGGTCCATCTTGGAATTCACTAAGCTAGCCGGCCCACAAATCGCAGCTGCATCCCATTTCGACCATAGTCAACATTAGTAAACGGTAAACTAATTTGATGTAGGAGCTTCAAAATATCCGAACAGAGAGTTTGGTAGGTTGGAAAATAGGGTTTCAAATTATCCAAGAATGCAACTTTTAGTAATCGGTTTTGGGTGAGCCTATTGGCCAATTCGTATAGATTTGGCTGATGTCTACGCCGATCCGATATTAATTTTATCATTTTTAGGGGAAATTACATGTACTACCCCTGGACTATGGACTAATTACACCTGCCACCTATTAGTTTCTAACAATTTTACATACACCCCTATCAAAAACATGTAATGAAAAAACTCACTCCCTTAACTAATTTCCGTTAAATTATGATGTCAGCTAAACACTAAAAATTTTACCAACAAAACTACTTTTAATGGAAGTTGAAATATCCTATCTACCCTAGTTAGACTTATTGTTTTCATCCTACTTATGTCCTCCAAATTCAATTTTACAAGCACTAAAAACCCTTGTTGCTTTGACGGAGGAGAAATAAGAAGAAGCAGAGCGTCTTCCAAACTTCCGGCATCTCGCAAGACGTTGACAATTTACATCGGAGTTCTTCCAGCAACGATGAGCTTTTGCTTCTTCATGACGACGTATGACACTGAATCATTCTTCCTCTTTCTCTGCAAGTCCCTAGTATGTAGTTCCTTGCAGTTGTATGAAATTTTTTCGATCGTTGTATCATCAATCGGGTACCAGATCCCTAGACTTCGACTAAAAACAACCTTTTCCTGAAAATTTAAGATCTATCGGTTGGTTCATTTTGAAGATATCTAAATTTAAAAAGTAATGCAACTTTCAATCTCAAAAACTGAGAGCAAGACTCCCCTCCTTTTGTTCAGCGGATTTCTCCTTTTCGTGTCATTCAAACAACCATCAGCTGGCGTTGGATCTTGAAGCTTGGAGGAAGAACATTCTCTTCAATGATGGCCAATTTCTTCCTTTTTGGTCGTTGAATCAACAACCAACCGCTAGATCTTTGGAGTGCAGCCAAAAATGATCTTTCCATGAAATTTTGAGGCCGATCAGATGGGCGGTTAAGGAGGATACCCCTCTACAACTTGTCTGATATTTCTTGGTCCTCATCTCTGGACATCATTAATTCAAATAGGAGAATCACTCTAAAATAGAAATCATACCAGAGGCAGCTTTGGCCTTCAACAAGGCCGCAAACTTATTAATTCTTCTGTTTATTAGGAGATCAGTTCTTACCATTTTAACTGGAAATTTGGATTTCCTATTGAACTTAGGTCAAGTTGATTATAATACTAATTAAGTCGCGTGATGCTTAATTGACCTGGTCTGATCCAAATTTAACCATATCTTTCTTGGCCTTTTTGCACATGAATTAGTTGGATTTGACACTGTATAGTTATGTATGCTTTTGGTGGTCTAGAGAATAATTTCTGCAAGATTTATTGCCCTAAATATATTTCGTTCTTTTGCAGGAGCATTTAGTCTCGGATACTTCAGATTTTGGGCTGTCATTGCAATTGAATGGGGGTACCATAGGCTCTATTGTGATTATTGCTTTGCCCTTGATCGAGAGCAAGGAAACAATTAAAAATGTCTTGATCGGCATGTTTAGGAATGCCATTCCCAATGAAAAGATTGAGGAAAAACTTCAAAATACATGTAGTAATGTTCACAGTACCAGAGGCTGAACAAATTTACTCACAGAATGAAGAGGCAAAGAAACAAGAAAATTAGAGCAACAAACTCATGCTGTTTCAGCAGAGCCATAATAGGCTTCTCATATAAGCTATATGGTTATGGATGCTTTGGAAGCAAAGACTGCTTTTCAGATTTCCAAAAATGGAAAATCTACAGACTGGTATCCTGCCTTGCTCCTTTTCCTTGCAAATAAGCAAATGTGCTTAGGGGCCTGACCTTAATAATAAGAGATAAACTGATCTTCTGGTCTTGTGGCTGAGTCTTGGCAATTCAATAGGAACAGAAAATCTTGATATGTGAAAGTCCCTTAGTCTATCTGTACAGGTATGTGTACCTTGTGAACAAAATTTAACAGTGGCATGAATCATTTGTTCAAAGATGGCAATACACTTGGCCTTCTCTCCCTTGTTTCAGTTTCATGTACATAAATATTGTTTAGAACAGTAAGGGCTGGTTCAAGGTTCTTCATGGTGTTCTTGTGTGGGGGGTCCACCAGCTTAGCCACATCCAAGCATTGCTTCGAAAGATGTTTGGGCCTCAGTTATTGGGATGCATGAGAACCCAACTATTAGGTTCATATGAATGGCAATAGGTTGTTAATGGGCAGAGTGTAAAGATCAAGGTTGGGTCCTGTTAGAGATAAGGATTGAAATGGAACTGTTACAAGATTTTCACCATTTGAATTCAAACACAATAGAGATTGAATTTGAAATGCAACTGTTAAAATTTAATTATAATTAACTCTACCGATTGAACTTGAATTCAAACACAATAGAGTTTGAATTTGAAATGGATCCTTATCTGTAAAAGGTCCAACACAATCTCAAAGTCCAAGTATTCATGGCTGCCTACATATACCAAACAAATACCAAGCAAATAGAAAAGCAGATTAGCTGAACTATATGAATGAGTACACGTTACCTTGGGAGATTGATTAAGACTCAACGCATACTCTAGCCCAATAAGTACAGATCTCAAGCCCAGCCCATCAAAAAAAGCAAGCCCCAAACAAATTCGTTGTTATATTATTATGATTGAGTTTGACTTGAAAACTTAACACACCAGCCCACATGTTCCCGTCCATTCAACTGCTTAGAGTTATCACATGAATTCGCATAATCATAAGCTGATTTGATGATAAAATAAAGCAAAAGAAAAGAAAATCCAATAGAAAACAAACCATATGATACTAATTGTGAATGGTTGAACCTGGAAAGATGCATGAATAAACTTATCCTCATGGACTGTTCAGGAAAACATTTGCGGTTTGCCCATCTAATAATGGGCCCTCAAGCTGAACACAAAGTGGCCCAGTTATTAATCTCGCCGGATTTTGGGCAGGATAAGTGGGCCAAATTTTCCACGTGACATAATTTAGAGGGCAAATTATAACCTCCCCGTTGCTAAAAATTTAGGTCTTCAAATCCTCTCCTCCCAAGAGAATTTGGAGGAGAGGTGGCGCCCCATATGGATGGACCACACCTGGGGCTCGAAATCCGAGTCCTTCATCCGAGCTGACACTTAGCTGAAAGGGGCTGTAGGCATGGATGGATGGTTCCAATGGATCCAAGCCCCAAGTGTCGTCCATCTGTATAGGGCGCCACCTCTCCTCCAGATTCTCTTGGAGGAAAGGATGTGGATCCAAAATTTAGAGAGCAGCCCAGGATTGAAAAGTTTTTGAGTTCATAAAAAAAAAGTACCTGTGTCTGGTCTGGATTACGGCTGATCAGAAATGAGTCAGCACCAAGATGTTCAATGGCTTCCTTCTCTTTGCTCAGGGAGGTGCTGATCACAGTTACCTTCATCCCAAAAGCCTTGCCAAATTTGACAACCATATGCCCAAGCTCACCAAGACCCACCACACCCAAATGCAGGTTACGTTGGCAGAGACCATAGTATTTCATAGGGCTGTACATCGAGATCCCAACACACAGTAGGGGTGCAACGGCGTCAAAGGGAAGATTTTCCGTCATTAGGACTACATATTGCTCATTAGCGACCGTCACATCAGAGTAACCCCCGTAGGTTCGAGTCTGGTCATAGTAAGTGGCATTGTAGGTGAAGATCGATTTGGGATATCCTCTCCTGCGGCAGGAGGGTCATGCCACTGATCTAAGGGCTGGAGCTCAGTCGGCCCGCCTATCAATACATTGGGAGGTGGGCCAGTAGAAATTCTGCCCTTGATAGTCTGCAGATCGGTAGGAGAAGATTTCTACACGTTCTCAAGGTCGTTGTTGCAGTTCTCACTGTAATTACAAGCTCCAATCATGCATCCAACACCCTCTTTATCCCCTACTTTGAATCTCTTTACCTTGCACTCACCATCTATTACTACACCCACAATCTTGTGCCTGCACAACACACACACACACACACACACACACACACACACACACACATATATATATATATATATATATATATATATATATATATATATATATATATATATATATATATATATATATATATATATAACCATGAATTTAGGCACTACACATGATCTATTTTTTTGGGGCAAATTTGATCACATGGCAACGGAGTATGAGCTGGTAACGGAAAACATTCTTATTTTTTTTTTTTTTTGATAAAATTAATTTATTGTTGAGTACGTAGGCGCACTTGTGACGTTTTATTTTAAAAATATACTGTGCCGGATAAGAAAATGAATTTTCAATCCTCCCATGAGGATAACAAAATACTTTAGGGGGTTCGGCCGGAATAATTTTTTTTTTCTAAAAATTGAATGCTTTTTTTTTTTTTTTTTTTTTTTTTTTGGTGTGGGTTCTAAAATGGTATGCTTGTTCGTGTGTAATAATTAATATATAGCCTTCACGACATAAGAAGGATGAAATTTTTGCTCAGATCATTCTAGCAGATATCTGGAGATTCTGGACTTTTATGGACTCTAATAACATGGAGATTGAAGAAGGAAAATATAATGGAGATGATCAGTAGTGCTGGTTACAGTCAGATTGCAACTTGAATGAAGAATGAGTATACCCATTGATGTCCTGAACTTATTGATGTGTGTGTGTGTGAGAGAGAGAGAGAGAGAGAGAGAGAGAGAGAGAGAGAGAGCGAGAGTACCTAGGAATTAAAGGGTACCTAGAGAACCCCCAGTCGTTCTTAATGCACTGAAGGTCTGAATGACAGATTCCACAGAACAACACCTTAAATCTCACATCTTCATCGCCAATATTCCTGAAGAATTTAAAAACATCATGCATCGATGATAACGATCTATTTATGCTTTTCTTTGTAATAGAAAGGTAGAAGAAGTGTTATTCCTCGCTATTTAAAAATGGATTGATAGTTGAACAATCTGCAGGAGAGGGGAAGGAGCAACTGGCCGGGAGGAGAATCTAACCTTCGGGAAAATTTTGAAAGGAGTGAGAACACCAGAGGAATCTCTTGCTGCCCCCCCAAAGGCCTTTTTTGGGTGAAGTTCTTCCGGTGATTTCGACATTTTCTCGTCTTTTGCTTCAAAGACAAAAAGAGGAAGCAAGAGAGAGAGAGAGAGAGTCTTATGAACAAGAATCAAGAATGGGAATAAGAAGAGAGGAAGAGGGGAAAGAGATCCACTTCGAGAGGGAAACTTCCAGATTACAAGAAGACTGATTTCATTACTTGATTGAATGTTACAATTACATCTGGACTTCTACTTATATTACGCTACTCTAACTGTATTCAATTGTGTCTGTTACATCACTTATTTACATCGCCTTCTAGATCCTTCCATAACAGAGAGAGAGAGAGAGAGAGAGAGAGAGAGAGAGAGAGAGAGAGAGAGAGAGAGAGGAAAAGCTCCTTGTTCTTGGATGTTGGAGGTAACGAAATAAGTGCCTTGTTCTTTATAAGAATTTGAGAGAGAGAGAGAGAGAGAGAGAGAGAGAGAGAGACCAGTCCAACTATAACCGGGGGGAGCGAGAACAATCTTTTTGGCATTTGAATGGGCTGAGAGATTTCATGTGGATTTATCGGCAGACCGGGATATTTCGGGCCTAGAGAATGTTTAAATTTCAGACCAATCTGACGGGTTGGGACCCTCTCTAGTGAGGCCACCCACCCCTCTAGTGAGGATACCAACTAGTCACAGTGGATCTGTGTGTAGTTCGATGTACTTTGATTGCATTGGGATATATCCCAATCCACTTTGAGTGATTGGGATCCTCACTACACACCTCACTACAGAGGATCCTGATTCCAATGTGACTCTTTCCCACGGATCCAAATCCTTTCAGCTTGGGAAAAATATCTTCTTTAGTAAGGATTCCACCCAATCAAGGTGGATCCACATGTATCCCGATGCACGTTGAATGGATGGGATCCTCACTTCAAGAGTGGCCTCACTACAAAGGATCCCAAGGTTGAGATATCAACGTGAGAAAACCAACTCACCGCTAGATGAATGACAATTGGCAGCTCCATCATCGTGAGGTTATAATATTTTAGATAGTAAAATAGCTACAATGAACCGCAACATACCGAGGTAAAAGTAATATGCAAAATTCCGCAAACGAAGGGTCCCGAACTTCCTGGGTGTGGCCCTAATTTACCCTGACCAGAGGGAGGAGAAAGGATTTGCATGAGCTGGATCAACATTGGGAGAAAAAGAAAAAAGAAGAGAAAAAGAGAAAAAATTAAAGAACCAGAGAAAAGAAGTTCATTGGAATAACTTTGTCTCTTGTTATGGTGGGTTTTGCTGCAAAATCAATCATGTCTTGTGTTTCCTTCATTTCTTTGCACTTCCGCCCACAAGCTTTCTCCTTGAATACATAGAAATAGTAGAGTAACCTGTCAATGCTTTCTAAACATAAAATCCAATACCTTTTGGCATGCAATCATTGGGTCATAATGGAAAATGTTATTCATATTTAGGTCAAGAATGGGTTGAGTTTTGCACCAAGTGCCAATGTCAATGGGTCTCAACTAGAAAATCCCTAATTTAAAAGGTGATGAATTAAGTTGGAACTTGACTGAAGTTGAATACGCCCAATTTATTTTAGGCACTTTTGTTATGTATTATAGAGTTAAATAAATACATTATGATAGATGTAGTTGTTTGATATGATTTATGATATTAATTTATATTTAAAATAAATTAATATAATCTAAAATTTACAAATAGATTAAAAGTTCTTTATCATTATTATGGTAATCTATTATTACTTTTTTTTGTCTAGTGGTAAAGGGTGCAAGTTTTACCCTGACAATCCGAACTCGTCCAAACCCGCCCTGAACCCTGGCAGGATTGAACCCAGCCCAAACCCTGATAGGGTTGGGTTAGGGTTCAAATTTTGATCAACCCTGGCAGGGTTATGTTGGGTTAGGGTTGACCCCCTGGGTTGAGCCCAACCCAGTCCGACCCTATATATATATATATATATATATATATATATATATATATATATATATATGTTATTTGACAATTTGTTGTATATTTATGGGCCAATCAGGTTGTTTCAACCCTAAATCAGGGTTAATCAGGGTTAACCCTGCCCAATCCGGCCCTGTCAGGGTCAATCAGGGTAGGTTAGGGTTAGGCCCAACCCTGCCAGGGTCAGGGTTAGGGTTGTATATTTTCTGACCCTGACAGGGTTGGACTGAGTTAGGGTTAAGTTTAAATAACTAGGGTTAGGGTTAGGGTTTTGAAAAACCGGTCCAACCCCGCCCTGTTGCAGCCCTACTGGTAACAAAAGTTTATTATTTATTACTCATAATTTATTTTAATAAATGATTTGTCGTAAATAGTTTGTAAACATAAATATAAAGAAAAAAAAATCAGTTACCACCCAAAATAGTTTCGAAATATCACCTACCACACACATCTTTCAAAAAACATTAACTACCACCCAAACGTTTACCATTGTTAATCAAATAGATCCACTCCGTTAAACGAATCCTATTAGTTGTTGATGTCATCTAAAATCAATTTTGAAATGGACAATAATACCCTTAAGGAAATGTTGAAAAACAGTTTTACTCAATCACAAGAGAATTTTTAACTAAAATACCACCCACTGATCTCTTTGGTTCAATTAGAATTTGAGGAGGTATAAAAGAGGGATGGGACGACAATTCAGAAAACTTTTCAATTTTTTAGAGACGTTTTCATTTAAATCTGGTTCAAGGAGTTCCAAGAGAAAGAAAACAGATTTTAGGAGAGGGTTTCAAGGGAATTTTTTTTTTCTTTTGCTTCTCGACCGGAGGAGCGAGATTTCTGATCGATGGACCTTGTCGGTCCTTGATTGCAAGTTTTTGTGGTGAGTGATGTTGCCACGTTTATTGTATACCCTATTGCGGTGGCTATTGGCGTTTGTTGAAGAACTACGGCGGACAAGAGGAAGAGAAACCAAAAGGGTCAGGATGAGAAGAATAAAATGGAAACCACTAGCGAGAGGCAGCAAACCACCCCAAGTTTCACCCTCTCAATTCTAGTGGACTCTAACCTATGAATGAAAGATCGAGATTGAAAGACTCCAAAAGAGCTCGAGATCATTTAAGGATTTGCGATGATTAATTGTAGCATTCTCAGTCCATTCATTACCCACTTGGTCACTTCTGGTCATGCTTAAGATGACAATACACCCACTGGCCCTAGAGCTCGAGCTTTGAGCATTACTGCTTTAGCTTTGAATCCCATCCACGCAGTTATAAATCCAACCATGGAGTAGATTTTCTTCAATCCAGGAGGTGATGCTGCCTTCTGCATCTGCATTGCATCATTCGAATTCAGAAATTTGATTCATCAAATTCGAAGTGGGAATCTAATTTAATCGAATTTTCTATTTCCTTCTCAAGAAATCGAAAATTAGGAAATAGAAAATTTAGGACTGTTGTCATCTCCGACTCTGCTGAAACTTTGTGGTCTAGTGATGGCGGTGCTCTACTCAGAGAATCTAACTGCATCTTGAAAACCACATGCTTCAAAGTTTTGTCTTTGAACCCCAAGCCCAGCAAGCTCGAAGGCATGTTCAATGGATTCTTAGACTTTAATCCATGCGAATATGGTATTGAGGATTAGGGTTTCTTCTGTCTGGTGCTGGTTTTTTTGAGAAGAAGAATTAAAAAAGGAGGAAGAACATTCAAGGTTTGAGAAGAAAAGAATTGAAATAAAAAAAGAAGATTCAAGGTTTGAAGGGTAAATTCGATTTTTTGCTTTCAAATAAGGGTATTACTGTCAATACAAAAATAGTTTTGAGCTGATATCAGCATCTAACGGCTCCGTCTTAACGGTTTGAGTCTTTTTGATAAACGTTTTGAAATTTTAAGTGGTACTTGATGTTTTCAAAAAACTTGAGTATTAGGTGATGTTTCTCAAAATATTTGAGTAGTACATGAAATTTTTCCTAAATTAAAATACAAAATCATTAAAATATAACGGTTTGAAAGAATTGTTGAAGAACACCTTGGCAATCAAAGTTCATTGTTTACCTTGACTATATCACATATGGTAAATGCGATCACAAATTATAGATGTCAACAACGGTACCGGTACCATAGATTTTCCTTTATAAAATATACAACTATACAGAATTGCCAACTCAAAGGGTCGAGGTGGCACCCCTTTTTTTCCAATATCAGCGTGCTCCCAAAACGTTCCTAATTATTTGCAGATTTTGACAGAAGTTCTCACAGAATTGATGTCTTATCCCCTTCAGCAGGTGGAGTTAAAAAAATAAAAAAAATAAAAAAAATAAAAAAATAAAAAAAATAAAAAATAAAAACCCAATTAAGAAAATGACATCTCACTTTCAAATAGCTTGCGTTGGCTAATCATTGACTTGGAGAAGATGCCTCTAGCTTGTAGGACTTGCAAATTTATCTTTTCCTTCTTCCCCCACCTCCCTACATCAACCACACATTCCCACATTTTTCCAATACTGTAAATTAAACTCCTTCAGTAGACCCTTAAACTCCTTAGGGTTTTGACATCCTTAAATCACAGAAGAAGCACTAAACTCAGATTGTTTTGTTTCAGTTGATCCTTGAGAGCTCTCTTAGATAAAGCAAACCCATTACCTCCATGTATTAGTTTCCTTTTCGAGCAAGAGTGTTATAGATAATGATATAGTCCATAAAGAAAATCAGTAGAACGATTGAGTGGAAGTTTCTGAAGAACTTTAAAAGGTGATAAGAAACAGTAATGCATACCTGAGTGGCCATTTGGTCTCCATAACTAATTGAAGCTTCAAAACCTGCACTATTCTTAACATGCTCCGAATTCTTTGTTTCTGTTTCTTGTGGAAATCCTTCATTTATTTCATCTATTGTGGCCTTGATCATTTTTCCATTTTCTTTGTCAGCATCAACAGCTTTCTCTCTTAAGTTACTATTACTAATCGGTTTAATTGAAAGAAACTCAGAAGCCCAGTTGTAATTTGGAGTTGCTAGATCATGACATACCTCAGAATCAGTCACAACAATCTGCTCGGTCAACTCAGCGCATCGGTTCAACTCGCGGGTAAACCCAATTGAGTCAACTCTGTCATCTCCTTTCCTGACCACCTCCTCCCCTTCGCTTCCTCCGTTCCTGCCTGCATCACTGGTTGCACCAGTATGTTTCTTTCTCATCCACACGAATTCATCTTTCCCCTTACTTGGTACTGACTTTGATTTCTTTCTACTTTTTCTCTTACTAGTAGTAGTACTCCCATCCTTTCTTTCACCTTGTAAATCTTGTTTCAAGATCAAACTTATCTGTTGCGGAGATGATGAACAAGAGCCCTCTGTGATTACCTCTTGAATCTGACCGTTTTCTTCTTCAACATTTAGACAACCCAGTTTTGCGTTGTTGCCGCAGGAGGTTGATGGTTCAAACTTGGGCCTCCAGATCTGCTTTACTCTCTTGTTCAGATTCACATCTGCAGCTCTTGCAACTACTCCCTTTAGATCCTCGTTTAGTTTCTTGCTCTTCATGTTTATTGCAGTCTCACTTCTAAGAACTTTTAAAATCGATCTGCTGGAGAAAGAGATCAAACTTCAACTCAGACTGTTGGTGGTGGCTCACAATCATTGCCAGCACGTGAACCATCAAACACAGAAACTAATATATACTAGCCCCTTCGATTTAATTTGGGTTTATCTTTGATTAATTTGGTATAACAAATCTAAGGGCTTATTTATATAGTACGTACTCTAGAGAACGTAAAAGCACCATCGGAGATCTATGGATAAGACTTCAAATAATTAGTACTGATGAATGGAGGTTCCAAGGCCGGCAAACAAATTAATTGTTGTATAATAATCCTCAATAAGGTGTCTCTGACTGTTTTTTTTTTTTTTTTTTTTTGGGATTTTTTATTTGACATCATGAATCAGAGTGTCCCTTAGGTCAGCGCAAATCCCAAACCCTTTCCGAAATCAAAGGCCATTAATATTTTTCTGTTTTTATGGTTTTCATGATGGTCCAATGATTGCATCTCAAAAAGAATCAATATTAATATAGACCATTAACACAAGCCAATTAATGTCAAGAAAAACCCTTCTCTAAAGGGATCGCCCGCATAATGAGTTGGTGACGATTTAGTCATGTTGTAAGGTTTTTTGACAATCCCAACTAACTAGGGGTTAACATATTTGTCCTTGAAACCTTCTTCTACCGAAATCTTGTTGGTGGATTACAATTAAAAAACACTTTGTACCAAAAAAGAAAAAAGAAAAAAAAAGAGCATTATAGATGGCCAGGATACTCATTTGTCATTTACCTGGTTAACCTATCCCTAGTTAACTTGATGTATAAGAATAATAAGAACTTTGAAATTTGTTTTTTACTATGCTAGTGTCGGGAATCATTAGCACCACACAAGTGAAAAAACATGTAATGATAGTATCCACATGTAGTCTACATGATCGAAGAAATAAGAAAAAAAAAAAATATACTCATCGGAACCAATGTCTGCTGCTACAGTAGTGTAAACTTTTTCCCTTGATTTTTAAGAGATAAGAAAAAAAGTTTTATTCATTAAGAAAATTTAACTTTGAGCTGGCGAAGGTTACACCTTTTCGTATTTTAATATTTTATTTTTTCTATTTCCGCAAAAAAATAAAAAATATTGAAAAGTTATTTTGGTCCTCCAACCCAATTGGGGAGGTGGTTGGAAGGGTTGTTAAATGTCACACCGGAGGCCGGAGGGGTTGCTTCCAAGAAAAGAGAATGTCAACAAGGGATGGTGGATTTGTTCTTAGTTAGTCTTCCACTTGGCAAATTTAGATGGGTTGATGTGATAGAGATTTCAAAAGCCAATCTCATTTGTTATTTTGTAAAACAAGTTGGGAATGATTCCTTAGAAGTTTTTGATAAAATATTGAAAAACACCATTAAATGGGTGGGAGATCTTCAATGACATGGAACCATCTGCCCCATTAAAATCTGCCACATGTTAAGACAGTATATGACCTTGAGATAAAGGCAAAACTCCTATTACTACTACTATTATTATTATTATTATTCACAAAATATATTTGCTTGAATAAATATATATACTTATCTGATTGGTCCAAATAATGGGTTCCAAATTTATGACCGTGTAAAACCTTAGATCCTATGCGAATATATCAAATTTCAATCCAAACGAAGTTTAGTATGAAAGAATGGAGTACGAAGTTTAAAACTAAAAGAGAATGTACGGTAATGATTGGAATATCATAAACATGCATTGACATATATGCATATCAATGCATGGTAAATATATGAGTTCTAAAACTTAATAAGGTTTATCCAAACTACATTCATTTATTCACCAAAAAAAATAAAAAATAAACACAATGTCCATTGGCTCTCCAACAGTTGATGACTATCAAGAGATAACAGAAGTTATCTCTGATGGGGCCAAGAAGTTATTCACTCACTATGTAATTATTATATTGATTACATATGCCTTATTCTTCAATCTAACTCCCTTGCTATATATTCAAATTAATTACACGGATATATGAACCTAGTAGTTAGGAAAAGCTTTATGCTGATCAGTTCTTGGATATAAACAACAATTTTTAGACTCGTGCAAGGGCCTTCTCAAATTGGATCCATTTTTGCTCCAGAGTCCCACTGTATCCAATTGACATCCTAATTAACCCCGGTGAGATGCCAGCCATCTTCTTCTCCTCAGCATTCATTTCGCTACTAGTACTGCTGCCAGAGCATGACATAAGTGTCTCATGGTACCCTAAGCTAACTGCCATTATACCAAACCGGGTGCAGTTTTGCAGCTGGCTCATCAATTGGTTTGCTTTCTCCTCTGTCTCCATGTCCAAACATAAGATTCCACCAAACCCATAATTCTCATTTGCCATGGACTTCAAAAGAGTGTGGTCTGGGTGTTCTTCAAGCCCTGGGTAAATAACCTTCAGTCCCAATTTCTTCATCCTCGTAGCGTAAACCATTGCTCGTCGGCAATGTTCCTTCATTCTTAGGCTCAGGTGGGGAATTCTCTCGGAGAGCTCGAATGCAACCTTAGCGTTCATGGTTGGACCAAGAAGCATCAGTGCCCCTTGATGAAGGTCCATCAGGGAATTCACTAAGCTAGCAGACCCACAGATCGCACCTGCATCCCATTCCAACCAAAGCAATTATTAGTAAATTGACGGTAAACTTATTTGATGTATGCATGGCTTCAAATTATCCAAGAATTCATGCCAGTACGCGGAAGGTGTATGGTTGAATCTGAATATGAATTTTCACATGTGGTATCTATCCAACGGTTAAAAAAATTGAGACATCTTCCATCCTGCCACATCCTGCCACATGGCAGAATTAGAAGTTTTCAATCCTATGGAGTAATTAAAACCTCTTTACAGTTTTTAAAGGCGAATGAAATTGCCATCCATTCTAAGATGAAAATGGAAGTAACAGATGTGGGTGCATGACAAAGATCTTCTTGATTGACACGAGAGATGAAGAATATATACTTACCAGCAATAACGTCGGCCCCACCACTGATGTACTTAGTGAGGCTGTGCACTACTATATCGGCACCCAAGCTAACAGGGGAGAGTAGCATGGGAGTGAAGGTGTTATCCACCACAACCTTCACTCCCTTATCGTGTGCTATCCTGCAGAGCTCGGGCAAGTCAGCAACGATGAGAGTAGGGTTAGACATGGATTCCAGGTAAAGCACAGTAGTCTTTCCCTCGACAATGGCATCCTTCACCATCTCATGATCTCTCACGTCCACAAAAGTCGTAGTTATGTTGCAAACCCTAGGAAGGAAGTGGTTTAAGAGAGCATGTGTCCCACCATACAAGCAACATGATGCGACCACGTGTCCACCGCTACTGCATAATTGCATCAGGACTGTTGAAATTGCGGCCATGCCGCTGGCTGTGCAGTATGCAGCCTCGGTTCCTTCTAAGGTTGCAATCTGACGGCTGAGATTTAAGACTGTGGGGTTGAAATGACGGCTATAGATGAAGAAGCCTTGGTCAGGGGCGAGCTCGCCGGTGAACATTTTGCGCATGGTCAGGGGCTCCATCACTGTGAAGGTGGCTGATGCTTCAATTGACATGTTGATGCCGCCGTGCTCGCCGAACTCATGCCGTGCGGTGGCAAGAGCCATGCTTGGGTCTCGCTTTCTATTTTTTTGCTTCTTTTCCCAACTTGAATCCATCTGATCCTCTTGCTTCCACTCTAATGAACCCATATGTGTGTGTGTGTGTGTGAGAGAGAGAGAGAGAGGGGGAGAGAGAGAGAGAGAGAGAGTGTGTGTGTTCTGCGAGGATGGATTGAAAAGTGGATATGGTCTCTCTATATATATATATATTTGTAGTAGCTAGGTGTGAATGTAATGAGGATAAGAGGGCAGACGGAATTCATAGAGCTGTACACACTAGGATAAGATGGCTTTCAAGGTATTCAACCAAAAAAATAAAATAAAATAAAATAAAAACAAAAACAAAAAAGGACTTAATAAAAAAAAAAGAGACTTTCAATAGGTATTCAACTTAAAAAAAGACTTTCAGGTATTCAACCAAAAAAGGGAAAAAAGGGAGACTTTCAATTGGTATTCAACTTAAAAAAAAAGGGTAAAAATAAAAAGAAGGTAAGATGGATAAGACTTACAAACGAAAATATATTGATGACGTTTTCCAACAGTCACCAACAAGATCTTTAATGGCAACGTAGGTTTGGACTGGGATCCTCTGTAGTGAGGTTTCCCTGTAGTGAGCTGTATTGAGGATTCCTCCACTCAAAGTGGATCGACATATATCTTGATGCACTTTGATGGTCTTTAAATACATGCCGATCCATCTTGAGTGGATAAGATCTTCACTACACGGGTGACCTCACTATAGAGAATCTTTTTCCCGTAGGTTTACAAGAAAGTACCATTGAAACTGAAGGACAGGTTGTCGATACTGAAAAGGATATTTGTACCAACTGCAACAAGAGGCATTTGCAGAACCCTCAACGGATCACCTGCACGTACTAGGAGAGTAATTACTAATTTAGTATGTTCTTTGGATGACAAGTGTCCTATGGAGTTAATGGTGTTAACTTCCATTAGCTAAATAAATTCTATTTTTTAATTTCTTTTACTTAAGTAATTGATTTGATGAATTGGCAATCACATTTTTAAAGGTAAGTAATCTATTAAAAATAAAACTCTAATGATTTTTAAGGTAAGTAAATCAATTAGAAATAAGACTTTAACCATTTTTAAAAAGAATAACAATTAGAAATAAAACTCTAATAAAACTCATGATTTTTAATTCAAAAGAGCTTTAAAAAAAAAAAAAAAAAAAACTGATTTCCGTTTTCTCTCTCTCCAATCTTTTTCTTTTTTCTTTAGATTTTGTTATTTTAATTCAATATAATCTGAGGGAACTCTTTTTTTTTTCCATAATGAGATAAAGCTCTGTTGACTTGTCCACGTGTATATTTTGCATGTAAGTAAATATCCTTTTTCTCTTTCTCTCTCCAATTTTTTTTTCCTCTAGATTTTATAATTTTAATTCAGCATAGTCTAAAGAAACGTTTTTGTTTTTTAATGAAATAAAGCTATGTTGACTTGTCGACGTGTATTCTGCAAGTTATCTCATCCTCAAAGATTGTTTATTGATTCTAGCAACATTGTACTTTGCACCAAGGATTTAATAAAATAGGATATTGGATCATACATCCATTCATATCCATTTCTGTCGACACTGATTTGATACCGATTTTCTAATTATTTTTATTAAATTTTTTAATTGAATTAGCCACATGTCTTAATTAACTATGCCATTGATCCGTATGGATTAAGAACAAACAAAAATAACTGGTTAATGCCTTCATTAGCTCCAAGGGCAGCTATACTTCACCCTTGAATAGGAAAAAAAAACAAAACAAACAAACAACAAGTCCAAATCCTCTCATGTTTGGGTATTAACATGAGGAAAACAAGCCACCGTTGGAGGGACGACACAGCTAATAGTTTTTTAATCCAATGATGAAACAATAAAAATGTAATATAAAGATTATTATTTTAATTTACAAAGTTTTAAGAAACGTTTTTTTCTTAACGAGATAAAGCTATGTTGACTTGTCCACGTGTATTCTGTAGGTTATGTCATCCTGAAAGATTGTTTATTGATTTGAGCAGAACTGTACATTGCACCAAGGATTTAATAAAATTGGATATTGGATCATACATCCATTCATATCCATTTCTGCCGACACCGATTTGAAACCAATTTTCTAATTATTTTTATTAAATTTTTTAATTGAATTAACCACATGTCTTTATTAACTGCGTCATTGATCCGTATGGATTAAGAACAAACAAAAATAGCTGGTTAATGCCTTCATTAGCTCCAAGGGCAGCTATACTTCACCCTTGAATAAACAAACAAACAAACAAACAAACAAACAAATCCAAATCCTCTCATGTTTGGGTATTAACATGAGGAAAACAAGCCACCGTCGGATGGACAATAGCTTGTAGTCTTTTAATCCAATGACGAAAACATTAAAAATGTAATATAATGATTATTATTTTAATTCTTTATGAGATAAAGCTATGTTGACTTGTCCACGTGTATTCTGCAGGTTGTCTCATCCTAGAAGATTGTTTATTGATTCTAGCAGCATTGTATTTTGCACCAAGGATTTAATAAAATTGGATATTGGATCATACATCCATTCGTATCCATTTTTTCCGACCCCGATTTGATACAGATTTTTTAATTATTTTTATTAAAATTTTTAATTGAATTAGCCACGTGTCTATTTTATTAACTATGCCATTTATCCATATGAATTAAGAACAAACAAAAATAACTGGTTAATGCCTTATTAGATCTAAGGGCAGCAATACTTCACCCTCGAAAAAAAAAACAAATAAACAAACAAACATATCCAGAACCAGTCAATAGGGTTAGAAAAGTCATTTACCGTGCATGTACATTCCATAGGATCCATCATTGGACAGTGATAAGTCCCATGGAGAGTTCAAATGCGACCTTAGCATTCATGGTTGCACAGTACCCCTTGATGAAGGTCCATCTTGGAATTCACTAAGCTAGCTGGCCCACAAATCGCAGCTGCATCCCATCTCGACCATAGTCATCATTAGTAAACGGTTTTACCAAAAAAAATAATAATAATAATAATTAGTAAACGGTAAATTAATTTGATGTAGGAGCTTCAAAATATCTGAACAGAGAGTTTGATAGGTTGGAAAATAGGGATTCAAGATATCCAAAAATGCAACTTTTAGTAATCGGTTTTGGGTGAGGTTATTGGCCAATTCGTATAGATTTTTGCTGATGTCTACACCAGTCCAATACTAATTTTATCATTTTTAAGGGAAATTACACGTACTACCTCTGGACTATGGATTAATTAAACTTGCCACTTATTAGTTTTTGACAATTATATATATACCCCTATAAAAAACGTGTAACAAAAAAACCCACTATGTTGACTAATTTCCATTAAATGATGATGTCAGCTAAATACTAAAAATTTTACCGACAAAACTACTTTTAATGGAAGTTGAAATGTCTTATCTACCCTTAGACTTAATGTTTTCACCCTATCCATTTCCCCCAAATTCAATTTTACAAGCAGTAAAAACCCTTGTTGCTTTGACGGAGGAGAAATAAGAAGAAGCAGAGCGTCTTCCAAACTTCCGGCATCTCGCAGACGTTGAAAATTTATATCGGAGGTCTTAGCGACGATGAGCTTTTGCTTCTTCATGACGACGTATGACACCGAATCATTCTTCCTCTTTCTCTGCAAGTCCCTAGTATGTAGTTCCTTGCAGTTGTATGAAATTTTTTCGATCGTTGTATCATCAATCGGGTACCAGGTCCCTAGACTTCGACTAAAAACAACTTTTTCCTGAAAATTTAAGATCTATCGGTTGGTTCATTTTGAAGATATCTAAATTTAAAAAGTTATGCAACTTTCAATCTCAAAAACTGAGAGCAAGACTCCCCTCCTTTTGTTCAGCGGATTTCTCCTTTTCGTGTCATTCAAACAACCATCAGCTGGCGTTGGATCTTGAAGCTTGGAGGAAGAACATTCTCTTCAATGATGGCTAATTTCTTCCTTTTTGGTCGTTGAATCAACAACCAACCGCTAGATCTTTGGAGTGCAGCCAAAAATGATCGTTCCATGAAATTTTGAGGTCGATCAGATGGGCGGTTAAGGAGGATGCCCCTCTACAACTTGTCTGATATTTCTTGGTCCTCATCTCTGGACATCATTAATTCAAATAGGAGAATCACTCTAAAATAGAAATCATACCAGAGGCAGCTTTGGCCTTCAACAAGGTAGGCCACAAACTAATTAATTCTTCTGTTTATTAGGAGATCAGTTCTTCCCATTTTAACAGGAAATTTGGATTTCCTATTAAACTTAGGTCATGTAGATTATAAACCTAAGTCGTGTGATGCCTAATTGACCTGGTCTGATCCAAATTTAACCATATCTTTCTAGGCAATTTGGAATCTCAATGGTCCAAACAACCCTTGCACTAGGACATATATGCCTTTAATTTGCACATGAATTAGTTGGCTTTGACACTATATAGTTATGTATGCTTTTGGTGGTCTAGAGCAACAAACTCATGCTGTTTCAGCAGAGCCCATAATAGGCTTCTCATATAAGCTATATGGTTATGGATGCTTTGGAAGCAAAGACTGCTTTTCAGATTTCCAAAAATGGAAAATCTACAGATCGGTTGCCTGCATTGTTCCTTTTCCTTTTCCATGCAAATAAGCATATGTGCTTAGGGGCCTAACCTTAATAATCAGAGATAAACTGCTGTTCTGGTCTTGTACGGCTGAGCCTTGGCAATTCATTAATAGGAACAGAAAATCTTGATATGTGAAAGTCCCTAAGTCTATCTGTATAGGTATGTATACCTTCTGACCAAAATTTAATACGGGCATGAATCATTTGTTCAAAGATGGCAATACACTTGGCCTTCTCTCCCTTGTTTCAGTTTCATGTACATAAATATTGTTTAGACCAGGAAGGGCTGGTTCAAGGTTCTTCATGGTGTGTTCTTGTGTGGGGGCCCACCAGCGTAGCCACATCCAATCATTGCTTGGAAAGATGTTTGGGCCTCAGTTATTGGATGCAGAAGAACCCAACCTTGAGGTTCATATGAATGGCAATAGGTTGTTAATGGGCAGAGTGTAAAGATCAAGGTTGGGTCCTGTTAGAGATAAGGATTGAAATGGAGCTGTTACAAGATTTAATTGTATCCAACTCCATCATTTGAATTCAAACACAATAGAGTTTGAATTTGAAATGGAACTGTTAAAATTTAATTGTAATTAACTCTACCGATTGAACTTGAATTCAAACACAATAGAGTTTGAATTTGAAATGGATCCTTATCTGTAAAAGGTCCAACACAATCTCAAAGTCCAAGTATTCATGGCTGCCTACATATACCAAACAAATACCAAGCAAATAGACAAGCAGATTAGCTGAACTATATGAATGAGTACACGTTACCTTGGGAGATTGATTAAGACTCAACGCATACTCTAGCCCAATAAGTACAGATCTCAAGCCCAGCCCATCAAAAAAAGCAAGCCCCAAAAAAATTCGTTGTTATATTATTATGATTGAGTTTGACTTGAAAACTTAACACACCAGCCCACATGTTCCCGTCCATTCAACTGCTTAGAGTTATCACATGAATTCGCATAATCATAAGCTGATTTGATGATAAAATAAAGGAAAAGAAAAGAAAATCCAATAGAAAACAAACCATATGATACTAATTGTGAATGGTTGAACCTGGAAAGATGCATGAATAAACTTATCCTCATGGACTGTTCAGGAACACATTTGCGGTTTGCCCATCTAATAATGGGCCCTCAAGCTGAACACAAAGTGGCCCAGTTATTAATCTCGCCGGATTTTGGGCAGGATAAGTGGGCCAAATTTTCCACGTAACATAATTTAGAGGGCAAATTATAACCTCCCAGTTGCAAAAAATTTAGGTCTTCAAATCCTCTCCTCTCAAGAGAATTTGGAGGAGAGGTGGCACCCCATATGGATTGACCACACCTGGGGCTCAGAATCCGAGTCCCTCATCCGAGTCGATACTGAGCCGACAAGCTGAGCTGACAGGGGATGTAGGCATGGATTGATGGTTCGGATGAATCCAAGCCCCAGGTGTCATCCATCTATATAGGGCGCCACCTCTCCTCTAGATTCTCTTGGAGGAAAGGATGTGGATCCAAAATTTAGAGAGCAGCCCAGGATTGAAAAGTTTTTGAGTTCATAAAAAAAAAGTACCTTGGTCCGGTCCGGATTACGGCTGATCAGAAATGAGTCAGCACCAAGATGTTCAATGGCTTCCTTCTCTTGCTCGGGGAGGTGCTGATCACAGTTACTTTCATCCCAAAAGCCTTGCAAAATTTGACAACCATATGCCCAAGCCCACCAAGACCCACCACACCCAAATGCAGGTTACGTTGGCAGAGACCATAGTATTTCATAGGGCTCTAGATCGAGATCCCAACACACAGTAGGGGTGCAACGGCGTCAAAGGGAAGATTTTCCAGCATTAGGACGACATATTGCTTGTTAGCGACCGTCACATCAGAGTAACCCCCGTAGGTTCGAGTCTGGTCATAGTAAGTGGCATTGTAGGTGAAGATCGATTTGGGACATCCTCTCCTACGGCAGGAGGGTCATGCCACTGATCCAAGGGCTGGAGCTCAGTCGGCCCGCCTACCAATACATTGGGTGGTGGGCCAGCAGAAATCCTGCCCTTGGTAGTCTGCAGGTCGGTAGGATAAGATTGCTACACATTCTCAAGATCGTTGTTGCAGTTCTCACAGTAATGACAAGCTCCAATCATGCATCCAACACCCTCTTTATCCCCTACTTTGAATCTCTTTACCTTGCACTCAACATCCATTACTACACCCACAATCTTTTGCCTGCACACACACACACACACACACACACACACACACACACACACACACACACACACATCCATTACTACACCCACAATCTTTTGCCTGCACACACACACACACACACACACACACACACACACACACACACACACACACACACACACACACACACACACACATATATATATATATATATATATATATATATATATATATATATATATATATATATTGATGCAGATCAGAATCTAACATCTAATGATATATATATATATAACTGATACGTACAATACTAACATCCAATGATTGAAAAACACGTGAATGATCCCTTAAATAAAAAAAAATTGATATCGAAACCGATATACCGAGACCTTGAACCATGAGGTTAGGCACTACACATGATCTATTTTTTTGGGGCAAATTTGATCACATGGCAACGGAGTATGAGCTGGTTACGGAAAACATTCTTATTTTTTTTTATGTTTTTGATAAAATTAATTTATTGTTGAGTACGTAGGCGCACTTGTGACGTTTTATTTTAAGACCCAACTATTAAAAATATACTGTGCCGGATGAGAAAATGAATTTTCAATCCTCCTGTAAGCACCCCATTTTTGTCATCCCAGTTAAACAAAGTCCTGCTGATATATGGACAACAAAAGGAAGAAAGATGATTGAAAGTTTGAATTTTTGAATGTGAATTTGAGGAAGTTTTCAATGGGTTTGTGAATTTGAGAAAGTTTTCAATGGGTCCCACAGTAAGATCACTGGTTATAATTTTGCATGGATGCCTAGGTCATGGAATTATCTTCAAAATGAGACCAGAATTGCTCGATTCTGACATCAAATGAAGAAGATATGATCATTTTAGTCGGATGATACGTACAAGGGATGTTTCTGAAATTATCATAAATAATCCTAGGGGCTTTCATGCAAATTATCATAAGTTAGATTGTTTGAATTTCAAATCATCATATCTTGTTCATCCGACATCTGAATCATATGGTTTAAGTACCATTATTCCTTATTTTTAATCCTCTTCAAAGTGGACGTAAAGGATTTCCAGTAGAAGTCACCAGTGGGCCCCATGCAAGCTTGCATGCAAAGTTATCGTTAGAACTTTAAAGCTTTATATCAGAAAATAAAAGTGAGACGTGAGTGAGAGGAGAGGGGCTTCTTTTTTCGGCGGAGAAGAAAATTGAGATTAGAGCGAGAAAAAGAGAGACGTGAGGAGAGTGAGTGTTTTTTTTTTTTCATTTGGTTTGAGATTGAAATTGAGAGGAAAAGGAGAGAAGAAGGAGGCATCCAGGGAGAGGAAGAAGAAGATCGAGATCGAAAGAAGAAGAAGAAGAAAAAAAGAAGAAGAAGAAGAAGGAGAAAGAGCACAAGGTAAGATATTTACCTACTATCATTTGCAAGTATATGATCTGTCACCACCCTCATCCATCAACTCATCTTCTTTCCTAACTTTTGTTCTAGTCATGCTCTACCACCATAGAGCCATAAACTAGTCCTTTAGCCATTTGTCCTTGACTAAGCCATTCAGTTACTCCCATGATTTGTCACATACAACACATACCTCAAAGCCACCCATCAACACTACAACACTACCCAACTCCCTAAACCACCCTGCAATTAAACTGGTCAACCTCCCTGCTTTCAATTTCCATCTGCTATACCAAACAAAACCACCTATCCATGCACCCATCTTACAAATAGTCTACACCACCTGTTCACAACCCCACTCACTGAGCCCGATGCACACCACCTCAACCCATGGCCTAGCATCCACACTTCATCTATACCCCGCTGCCAGCTTAAGATCCCACATCTTACTCCCTATCAGCCGACCTCTTGCTACCCATCTACCTTGATCATATGTCATTGAATGAATATTTTTTGTGCTTGATCATATGTCATTGAATGAATATTTTTTATGCTTGATCATATGTCATTGAATGAATATTTTTTATGCTTGATCATATGTTATTGAATGAATATTTTTTATGCTTGATCATATGTCATTGAATGAATATTTTTTATGCTTGATCATATGTCATTGAATGAATATTTTTTATGCTTGATCATATGCCATTGAATGAATATTTTTTTATGCTTGATCATATGCCATTGAATGAATATTTTTTTATGCTTGATCATATGCCATTGAATGAATATTTCTTATGCTTGATCATATGTTTGATCATATGCCATTGGTTTTGATTTTTTATCATGTTACCAAGATGCTCAATAAATCTGATTTAATTTGAGTCATTAAATACGAAATCTGTCCTATCCTTATTGGATAATCATTTGTTCAATCTAAACCATTGGATGCCATGTTGATATGTCTACCAATGCTCACATTGCTCACATGCCATACTTGGAATGCTTTCTCATGTTATCTTTGGGTGCTTACATGATTCTTGTTGTTTTGGAATGCTACATATGCTTATTGCCATATTTGTCTGCCACATGCTTATTGTCATATTTAAATGCTTACTGCCATGTTTGGGTGCATATTGCTATGTTTGGATTGCTATCACTGCTATACTTGGAATATTTTCATCTACCATATTTAATTTTTGAAAAGAAGATAGCAATTAGGATAGAAACCTTAAAAATGGAAAAAAAGATAGCAATTAGGGTAGAAAACCCTAAAAATGGAAAGAAGATAGCAATTAGGGTAGAAAACCCTAAAAATAGAAAAAAAATAGCAATTAGAGTAGAAAATCCTAAAAATAGAAAGAAAATAGCAATTAAGGTAGAAAATCCTAAAAAAATGAAAGAAGATAACAATTAGGGTAGAAAACCCCTAAAATGAAAAGAAGATAGCAATTAGGGTAGAACCCTAAAAATGAAAAGAAAATAATAATTAGGGAAAGTGAAACCCTAAAAAATAGAAAAACAATAAAAATGGTAGGAATTTAAGTCTCATCCCTAAATCCTATTAAAAAAAATAGAAAGAATTTGGTACACATCCCAAATAAAAATGGTAGAAATTTAGGTCTCATCCCTAGATCCTATTGACAAAAATAGAAAGAATTTGCTACACATTCCAAATAAAAATGGTAGGAATTTAGGTCTCATCTCTAGATCCTATCGACAAAAAATGGAAGGAATTTGGTATACATTTCAAATCCGACTCTCACAATCATTTCGAACTACGTCGTACCTGATTTCTAGGGCACACCCTAGAATACGTAGGCAATTTGGGAGTCCCAAATACGGTACAAAGCCACCCATCAACCATACATCCAGCATAAACTTCAATTTGAACAAAAAAATCTAATTGAAGCACATGCATAAATCACTTCCATAATCTTTAATCACAAAACCCATTTTCGAACTATATTTTTGGACTTGATTTCCAGGATTGAAATACTTAGGCAGTTTGAGATGTCTTATACGTCTCAGATTCAGTCCAAGACCGAACCATCTTTGGTCCGGTTCACAGTATAATATTGTATATTACATTTACTTGTTTATTTGCTTTAAAACATGATTGGCTGAATCCTAGGTTAGAATAACTTAACAACTTGGTTTAGGACATCCCCCATTGAACCCTAGTCATCCAGTTGACCAAACATAGTCAAAATTAGAGTCTAAGGAAAGTTTAGGAGGCCGATATTGACCGGACGGTTTGGGTGCCTAACATCTTCCCATAACCGTACCCTGAATACTTACCCGATCTCTTGCAGACCAAAGAACTGATACATTGGGTCGTAAGTCAATAGAAGTTTTACCTTAGGGTGAGGCTACATTTTTCAAGGTCCTAGACCTTAATCTAGGTGGCGACTCCAACAGAACAATTGATCTTCATCGATACGGATCCACATTCATTCCGAGGAGGATCATCGATTTCCCATTGTCCTCACATCTCCCATTAGAGGATAACAAAATACTTTAGGGGGTTCGGCCAAAATAAATTTTTTTTCTAAAAATTGTATGCTTTATTTTTATTTTTATTTTTTATTTATTTATTTTTATTTTTTTTGGGTGTGGGTTCTAAAATTGTATGCTTGTTCGTGTGTAATAATTAATATATAGGCTTCATGACATAAGAAGGATGAAATTTTCGCTCAGATCATTCTAGCATGGAGATTAAAGAAGGAAAATATAATGGAGATGATCAGTAGTGCTGGTTACAGTCAGATTGCAACTTGAATGAAGAATGAGTATACCCATTGATGTCCTGAACTTATTGATGTGTGTGCGAGAGAGAGAGAGAGAGAGAGAGAGAAAGAGAGAGTACCAGGAACTAAAGGGTACCTAGAGAACCCCCACTCGTTCTTAATGAAGGGAAAGTCTGAATGACAGATTCCACAGAACAACACCTTAAATCTCACATCTTCATCTCTAATATTCCTGAAGAATTTAAAAACATCACGCATCGATGATAACGATCTATTTATGCTTTTCTTTATAATAGAAAGGTAGAAGAAGTGTTATTCCTAGCTATTTAAAAATGGATTAATAGTTGAACAATCTGCAGGAGAGGGGAAGGAGCAACAGGCCGGGAGGAGAATCTAACCTTCGGGAAAATTTGAAAGGAGAGAGAACACCAGAGGAATCTCTTGCTGCCCACCCGAAGGCCTTTTTTGGGTGAAGTTCTTCCGGTGATTTCGACATTTTCTCGTCTTATGCTTCAGAGACAAAAAGAGGAAGTGAGAGAGAGAGAGAGAGTGTTACGAACAAGAATCAAGAATGGGAAAAAGAAGAGAGGAAGAGGGGAAAAAGATCCACTTCCAGAGGGAAACTTCCAGATTACAAGAAGACTGATTTTATTACTTGACTGAATGTTATAATTACATCTGGACTATTACTTATACTATGCTACTCTAACCGTATTCAATTGTATCTGCTACATTAGTTATTTACATCGCCTTCTAGATCCTTCCATAACAGACACAGAGAGAGAGAGAGGAAAAGCTCCTTGTTCTTGGATGTTGGAAGTAACGAAATAATAGCCTTGTTCTTTATAAGAATTTCAGAGAGAGAGAGAGAGAGAGAGAGAGAGCAGTCCAACTGTAACCGTGGGGAGCGAGAACAATCTTTTTGGCATTTGAATGGGCCGAGAGATTTCATGTGGATTTATCGGCAGACCGGGAGATTTCAGCCCTGGAGAAGGTTTAAATTTCAGACCAATCTGACAGGTTGGGACCCTCTCTAGTGAGGTCACCCCTGTAGTGAGAATCCCAATTAGTCACAGTGGATTTGTGTGTAGTTCGATGTACTTTGATTGCATTGGGATGTATCCCAATCCACTTTGAGTGATTGGGATCTTCACTACACACCTCACTACAGAGGATCCTGATTCCAATGTGACTCTTTCCCATGGATCCAAATCCTTTCAGGTTGGGAAAAATATCCTCTTTAGTGAGGATTCCACCCACTCAAGGTGGATCCACATGTATCCCGATGCATTTTGAGTGGATGAGATCCTCACTTCAAGAGTGGCCTCACTATAAAGGATCCCAAGGTTGAGGTATCAACATGAGAAAACCAACTCACCGTTAGATGAATGACAATTGACAGCTCCATGATCGTGAGGTTATAATATTTTAGATAGTAAAATAGCTACAATGAACCGCAACATACTCGCGAGGTAAAAGTTATATTCAAAATTCCGCAAACAAAGGGTCCCGAACTTCCTGGGTGTGGCCCTAATTTACCCTGACCAGAGGGAGGAGAAAGGATTTGCATGAGCTGGATCAACATTGGGAGAAAAAGAAAAAAAAGAAGAGAAAAAGAGAAAAAAATTAAAGAACAGAGAAAAGAAGTTCATTGGAATAACTTTGTCTCTTGTTATGGTGGGTTTTGCTGCAAAATCAATCATCTCTTGTGTTCCCTTCATTTCGTTGCACTTCCGCCCACAAGCTTTCTCCTTGAATACATAGAAATAGTAGAGTAACCTGTCAATGCTTTCTAAACATAAAATCCAATACTTTTTGGCATGCAATCATTGGGTCATAATGGAAAGTGTTATTCATATTTAGGTCAAGAATGGGTTGAGTTTTGCACCAAGTGCCAATGTCAATGGGCCTCAACTATAAAATCCCTAATTTAAAAGGTGATGAATTAAGTTGGAACTTGGCTGAAGTTGAATACGCCCAATTTATTTTAGGCATTTTTGGTATGTATTATAAAGTTAAATATAATACATTATGACATATGTAATTGTTTGGTATGATTTATGATATTAATTTATATTTCAAATAAATTAATATAATCTAAAATTTACAAATAGATTAAAAGGTCTTTATCATTATTGTGGTAATCTATTATTACTTTTTTTTGTCTAGTGGTAACAAAAGTTTATTATTTATTACTCATAATTTATTTTAATAAATGATTTGCCGTAAATAGTTTGTAAACATAAATATAAAGAAAAAAATCAGCTACCACCCAAAATAATTTCAAAATATCACCTACCACTCATATCTTTCAAAAAATATCAAGTACCACCCAAACGTTTACCACCGTTAATCAAATAGATCCACTCTGTTAAATGAATCCCGTTAGTTGTTGATGTCATTTAAAATCGATTTTGAAATGGACAATAATACCCTTAAGAAAATGTTGAAAGACAGTTTTACCCAATCGCAAGAGAATTTTTGACTAAAATACCACCCACTGATCTCTTTGGTTCAATTAGAATTTGAGGAGGTATAAAAGAGGGATGGGACGACAATTCAGAGGACTTTTCGATTTTTTAGTGACGTTTTCATTTAAATCTGGTTCAAGGAGTTCCAAGAGAAAGAAGATAGATTTTAGGAGAGGGTTTCAAGGATTTTTTTTTCTTTTGCTTCTCGACCAGAGGAGCGAGATTTCTGATCGATGGACCCTGTCGGTCCTTGATTGCAAGTTTTTGTGGTGGGTGATGTTGCCACGTTTATTGTATACCCAATTGCGGTGGCTATTGGCGTTTGTTGAAGAACTACGGCGAAAAAGAGGAAGAGAAACCAAAAGGGTCCGGATGAGAAGAATAAATTGGAAACCACTAGCCAGAGGCAGCAAACCACCCCAAGTCTCACCCTCTCAATTCTGGACTCTAACCTCTGAATGAAAGATATTGAAAGACTCCAAAAGAGCTCGAGCTCATTTAAGGATTTGCGATGATTAATTGTAGCATTCTCTGTCCATTCATTACCCACTTGGTCACTTCTGGTCATGCTTAAGATGACAATACACCCACTGGCCCTAGAGCTCGAGCTTTGAGCATTACTGCTTTAGCTTTGAATCCCATCCACGCAGTTATAAATCCAACCATGGAGTAGATTTTCTTCAATCCAGGAGGTGATGCTGCCTTCTGCATCTGCATTGCATCATTCGAATTCCAGAAATTTGATTCATCAAATTCGAAATGGGAATCTAATTTAATCGAATTTTCTATTTCCTTCTCAAGAAATCGAAAATTAGGAAATAGAAAATTTAGGACTGTTGTCTTCTCCGACTCTGCTGAAAGAAGCTTTGTAGTCTAGTGATGGCGGTGCTCTACTCAGAGAATCTAATTGCATCTTGAAAACCACATGCTTCAAAGTTTTGTCTATGAACCCCAAGCCCGGCAAGCTCAAAGGCATGTTCAATGGTTTCTTAGACTTTAATCCATGCGAATATGGCATTGAGGATTAGGGTTTCTTCTGTCTGGTGCTGGTTTTTTTGAGAAGAAGAATTAAAAAAAGAGGAAGAACATTGAAGGTTTGAGAAGAAAAGAATGGAAATAGAAAAAGAACATTCAAGGTTAAAGGGTAATTCGATTTTTTTCTTTCAAATAAGGGTATTACTACCAATACAAAAATAGTTTTGAGTTGACATCAGTATCTAACGGCTTCGTCTTAACGGTTTGGATCTTTTTGATAAACGTTTTGAAATTTTAGGTGGTAATTGATGTTTTCAGAAAACTTGAGTGTTAGGTGATGTTTCTCAAAATATTTGGATAGTACATGAAATTTTCCCTTAATTAAAATACAAAATCGTTAAAATATAAAGGTTTGAAAGAGTTGTTGAAGAACACCTTGACAATCAAAGTTCATTGTTTACCTTGATTATATCACATATGGTAAATGCGATCACAAAATATAGATGTCAACAAAGGTACCATAGATTTTCCTTTATAAAATATACAACTATACAGAATTGCCAACTCATAGGGTAGAGGTGGCACCCCCTTTTTTCCAATATCAGCGTGCTCCCAAAACGTTCCTAATTATTTGCAGATTTTGACAGAAGTTCTCACAGAATTGACGTCTTATCCCCTTCAGCGGGTGGAGTTAAAAAAAAAAAAAAAAAAAAAAAAAAAAATTTAAAAATAAAAACCCAATTAAGAAAATGACATCTCACTTTCAAATAGCTTGCGTTGGCTAATCATTGACTTGGAGAAGATGCCTCTAGCTTGTAGGACTTGCAAATTTATCTTTTCCTTCTTCCCCCACCTCCCTACATCAACCACACATTCCCACATTTTTCCAATACTGTAAATTAAACTCCTTCAGTAGACCCTTAAACTCCTTAGGGTTTTGACATCTTTAAATCACAGAAGAAGCACTAAACTCAGATTGTTTTGTTTCGGTTGATCCTTGAGAGCTCTCTTAGATAAAGCAAACCCATTACCTCCATGTATTAATTTCCTTTTCGAGCAAGAGTGTTATAGATAATGATATAGTCCATAAAGAAAATCGGTAGAACGATTGAGTGGAAGTTTCTGAAGAACTTTAAAAGGTGATAAGAAACAGTAATGCATACCTGAGTGTCCATTTGGTCTCCATAACTAATCGAAGCTTCAAAACCTGCACTATTCTTAACATGCTCCGAATTCTTTGTTTCTGTTTCTTGTGGAAATCCTTCATTTATTTCATCTATTGTGGCCTTGATCATTTTTCCATTTTCTTTGTCAGCATCAACAGCTTTCTCTCTTAAGTTACTAATACTAATCGGTTTAATTGAAAGAAACTCAGAAGCCCAGTTGTAATTTGGAGTTGCTAGATCATGACATACCTCAGAATCAGTCACAACAATCTGCCCGGTCAACTCAAAGCATCGGTTCAACTCGCGGGTAAACCCAATTGAGTCAACTCTGTCATCTCCTTTCCTGACCACCTCCTCCCCTTCGCTTCCTCCGTTCCTGCCTGCATCACTGGTTGCACCAGTATGTTTCTTTCTCATCCACACGAATTCATCTTTCCCCTTACTTGGTACTGACTTTGATTTCTTTCTACTTTTTCTCTTACTAGTAGTAGTACTCCCATCCTTTCTTTCACCTTGTAAATCTTGTTTCAAGATCAAACTTATCTGTTGCGGAGATGATGAACAAGAGCCCTCTGTGATTACCTCTTGAATCTGACTGTTTTCTTCTTCAACATTTAGACAACTCAGTTTTGCGTTGTTGCCGCAGGAGGTTGATGGTTCAAACTTGGGCCTCCAGATCTGCTTTACTCTCTTGTTCAGATTCACATCTGCAGCTCTTGCAACTCCCTTTAGATCCTCGTTTAGTTTCTTGCTCTTCATGTTTATTGCAGTCTCACTTCTAAGAACTTTTAAAATCGATCTGCTGGAGGAAGATATCAAACTTCAACTCAGACTGTTGGTGGTGGCTCACAATCATTGCCAGCACGTGAACCATCAAACACAGAAACTAATACTAGCCCCTTCGATTTAATTTGGTATAACAAATCTAAGGGCTTATTTATATAGTACGTACTCTAGAGAACGTGAAAGCACTATTGGAGATCTATGGATAAGACTTCAAATAATTAGTACTGATGAATGAAGGTTTCAAGGCCGGCAAACAAATTAATTGTTGTATAATAATCCTCAATAAGGTATCTCCAACTGGTTTTTTTTTTCTTTTTTGGGATTTTTTATTTGACACCATGAATCAGATTGTCCCTGAGATCAACGCAAAACCCAAACCCTTTCCGGAATCAAAGACCATTAATACTTTTCTGTTTTTATGGTTTTCATGGTGGCCCAATGATTGCATCTCAAAAAGAATCAATATTAATATAGACCATTAACACAAGCCAATTAATGTCAAGAAAAACCCTTCTCTAAAGGGATCGCCCGCATAATGAGTTGGTGACGACTTAGTCACGCTGTAAGGTCTTTTGACAATCCCAACTAACTAGGGGTTAACATATTTGTCCTTGAAACCTTCTTCTATCGAAATCTTGTTGGTGGATTATTATTGAAAAACACTTTGTACCAAAAAAAAAAAAAAAAAAAAGAGCATTATAGATGGCCAGATACTCATTTGCCATTTACCTGGTTAACCTATCCCTAGTTAACTTGAAGCATAAGAATAATAAGAACTTTAAAATTTGTTTTTTACTATGCTAGTGTCGGGAATCATTAGCACCACACCAGTGAAAACATATGTAATGATAGTATCCACATGTAGTTTACATGATCGAAGAAATAAGAAAAAAAAAAAAATACTCATGGGAACCAATGTCTGCTGCCATGCATAGTAAACTTTTTCCCTTGATTTTTAAGAGATGAGAAAAAAAGTTTTGTTCATTAAGAATATTTAACTTTGAGCTGGCGAAGGTTACACCTTTTCATATTTTAATATTTTATTTTTTCTATTTCTTCAAAAAAAATAAAATATTGAAAAGTTATTTTGGTCCTCCAACCCAATTGGGGAGGTGGTTGGAAGGGTTGTTAAATGTCACACCGGAGGCCGGAGGGGTTGCTTCCAAGAAAAGAGAATGTCAACAAGGGATGGTGGATTTGTTCTTAATTAGTCTTCCACTTGGCAAATTTAGATGGGTTGATGTGATAGAGATTTCAAAAGCCAATCTCATTTGTTATTTTGTAAAACAAGTTGGGAATGATTCCTTAGAAGTTTTTGATAAAATATTGAAAAACACCATTAAATGGGTGGGAGATCTTCAATGACATGGAACCATCTGCCCCATTAAAATCTGCCACATGTTAAGACAGTATATGACCTTGAGATAAAGGCAAAACTCCTACTACTACTACTATTATTATTATTATTATTATTATTATTATTATTATTATTCACAAAATATATTTGCTTGAATAAATATATATACTTATCTGATTGGTCCAAATAATGGGCTCGAAATTTATGACCGTGTAAAACCTTAGATCCTATACTAATATATCAAATTTCAATCCAAACGAAGTTTAGTATGAAAGAATGGAGTACGAAGTTTAAAACTAAAAAAGAATGTACGGTAATGATTGGAATATCATAAACATGCATTGACATATATGCATATCAATGCATGGTAAATATACGAGTTCTAAAACTTAATAAGGTTTATCCAAACTACATTCATTTATTCACCAAAAAAAATAAAAAATAAACACAATGTCCATTGGCTCTCCAACAGTTGATGACTATCAAGAGATAACAGAAGTTATCTCTGATGGGGCCAAGAAGTTATTCACTCACTATGTAATTATTATATTGATTACATATGCCTTATTCTTCAATCTAACTCCCTTGCTATATATTCAAATTAATTACACGGATATATGAACCTAGTAGTTAGGAAAAGCTTTATGCTGATCAGTTCTTGGATATAAACAACAATTTTTAGACTCGAGCAAGGGCCTTCTCAAATTGGATCCATTTTTGCTCCAGAGTCCCACTGTATCCAATTGACATCCTAATTAATCCCGGTGAGATGCCAGCCATCTTCTTCTCCTCAGCATTCATTTCGCTACTAGTACTGCTGCCAGAGCATGACATAAGTGTCTCATGGTACCCTAAGCTAACTGCCATTATACCAAACCGGGTGCAGTTTTGCAGCTGGCTCATCAATTGGTTTGCTTTCTCCTCTGTCTCCATGTCCAAACATAAGATTCCACCAAACCCATAATTCTCATTTGCCATGGACTTCAAAAGAGTGTGGTCTGGGTGTTCTTCAAGCCCTGGGTAAATAACCTTCAGTCCCAATTTCTTCATCCTCGTAGCGTAAACCATTGCTCGTCGGCAATGTTCCTTCATTCTTAGGCTCAGATGGGGAATTCTCTCGGAGAGCTCGAATGCAACCTTAGCATTCATGGTTGGACCAAGAAGCATCAGTGCCCCTTGATGAAGGTCCATCAGGGAATTCACTAAGCTAGCAGACCCACAGATCGCACCTGCATCCCATCCCAACCAAAGCAATTATTAGTAAATTGACGGTAAACTTATTTGATGTATGCATGGCTTCAAATTATCCAAGAATTCATGCTAGTACGCAGAAGGTGTATGGTTGAATTTGAATGTGAATTTTCACATGTGGTATCTATCCAACGGTTAAAAAAAATTGAGACATCTTCCATCCTGCCACATGGCAGAATTAGAAGTCTTCAATCCTATGGAGTAATTAAAACCTCTTTACAGTTTTTAAAGGCGAATGAAATTGCCATCCATTCTAAGATGAAAATGTAAGTAACAGATGTGGGTGCATGACAAAGATCTTCTTGATTGCCACATGAGAGATGAAGAATATATACTTACCAGCAATAACGTCGGCCCCACCACTGATGTACTTAGTGAGGCTGTGCACTACTATATCGGCACCCAAGCTAGCAGGGGAGAGTAGCATGGGAGTGAAGGTGTTATCCACCACAACCTTCACTCCCTTATCGTGTGCTATCCTGCAGAGCTCGGGCAAGTCAGCAACGATGAGAGTAGGGTTAGACATGGATTCCAGGTAAAGCACAGTAGTCTTTCCCTCGACAATGGCATCCTTCACCATCTCATGATCTCTCACGTCCACAAAAGTCGTAGTTATGTTGCAAACCCTAGGAAGGAAGTGGTTTAACAGAGCATGTGTCCCACCATACAAGCAACACGATGCGACCACATGTCCACCGCTACTACATAATTGCATCAGGACTGTTGAAATTGCGGCCATGCCGCTGGCTGTGCAGTATGCAGCCTCGGTTCCTTCTAAGGTTGCAATCTGACGGCTGAGATTTAAGATTGTGGGGTTGAAATGACGGCTATAGATGAAGAAGCCTTGGTCAGGGGTGAGCTCGCCGGTGAACATTTTGCGCATGGTCAGGGGCTCCGTCACTGTGAAGGTGGCTGATGCTTCAATTGACATGTTGATGCCGCCGTGCTCGCCGAACTCATGCCGTGCGGTGGCAAGAGCCATGCTTGGGTCTCGCTTTCTATTTTTTTGCTTCTTTTCCCAACTTGAATCCATCTGATCCTCTTGCTTCCACTCTAATGAACCCATATGTGTGTGTGTGTGAGAGAGAGAGAGAGAGAGAGAGAGAGAGAGAGAGAGTGTGTGTTCTGCGAGGATGGATTGAAAAGTGGATAAGGTCTCTATATATATATGTAGTAGCTAGGTGTGAATGTAATGAGGATAAGAGGGCAGACGGAATTCATAGAGCTGTACACACTAGGATAAGACGACTTTCAAGGTGTTCAACCAAAAAAACAAAAAAAATAAATAAAAACAAAAACAAAAAAGGACTTAATAAAAAAAAGAGACTTTCAATAGGTATTCAACTTAAAAAAAGACTTTCAGGTATTCAACCAAAAAAGGGAAAAAAAAGAGACTTTCAATAGGTATTCAACTTAAAAAAAAAAAAAGGTAAAAAGAAAAAGAAGGCAAGATGGATAAGACTTACAAACGAAAATATATTGATGACGCTTTCCGACAGTCACCAACAAGATCTCTAATGGCATCTTGTGATGGCAACGTAGGTTTGGACTGGGATCCTCTGTAGTGAGGTTCCCCTGTAGTGAGCTGTATTGAGGATTCTTCCACTCAAAGTGGATCGACATATATCTTGATGCACTTTGATGGTCTTCAAATACATGCCGATCCATCTTGAGTGGATAAGATCTTCACTACACGGGTGACCTCATTATAGAGAATCTTTTTCCCGTAGGTTTACAAGAAAGTACCATTGAAACTGGAGGATAGGTTGTCGATACTGAAAATGATATTTGTACCAACTGCAACAAGAGGCATTTGCAGTACCCTCAACGGATCACCTGCACGTACTAGGAGAGTAATTACTCTTTTAGTATGTTCTTTGGACGACAAGTGTCCTATGGAGTTAACGGGGTTAATTTCCATTAGCTAAATAAATTCTATTTTTTAATTTCTTTTACTTAAGTAATTGATTTGATGAATTGGCAATCACATTTTTAAAGGTAAGTAATCTATTAAAAATAAAACTCTAATGATTTTTAAGGTAAGTAAATCAATTAGAAATAAGACTCTAACCATTTTTAAAAAGAATAACAATTAGAAATAAAACTCTAATAAAACTCATGATTTTTAATTCAAAAGAGTTTAGAAAAAAAAAAAAAAAAAAACTGATTTCCGTTTTCTCTCTCTCCAATCTTTTTCTTTTTCCTTTAGATTTTGTTATTTTAATTCAATATAGTCTGAGGGAACTTTTTATTTTTTTTTTCCGTAATGAGATAAAACTATGTTGACTTGTCCAGGTGTATATTTTGCAGGTAAGTAAATTTCCTTTTTCTCTTTCTCTCTCCAAGTTTTTTTTTCCTTTAGATTTAATTATTTTAATTTAGCATAGTCTAAAGAAACGTTTTTGTTTTTTAATGAAATAAAGCTATGTTGACTTGTCCACGTGTATTCTGCAAATTATCTCATCCTCAAAGATTGTTTATTGATTCTAGCAACATTGTACTTTGCACCAAGGATTTAATAAAATAGGATATTGGATCATACATCCATTCATATCCATTTCTGTCGACACTGATTTGATACCGATGTTCTAATTATTTTTATTAAAATTTTTAATTGAATTAGCCACATGTCTTAATTAACTATGTCATTGATCCGTATGGATTAAGAACAAACAAAAATAACTGGTTAATGCCTTCATTAGCTCCAAGGGCAGCTATACTTCACCCTTGAAAAGAAAAAAAAAACAAAACAAACAAACAACAAATCCAAATCATCTCATGTTTGGGTATTAACATGAGGAAAACAAGCCACCGTTGGAGGGACGACAGCTAGTAGTTTTTTAATCCAATGATGGAACAATAAAAATGTAATATAACGATTATTATTTTAATTCAACATAGTTTAAAGAAACGTTTTTTTCTTAATGAGATAAAGCTATGTTGACTTGTCCACGTGTATTCTGTAGGTTATGTCATCCTGAAAGATTGTTTATTGATTTGAGCAGCACTGTACATTGCACCAAGGATTTAATAAAATTGGATATTGGATCATACATCCATTCATATCCATTTCTGTCGACACCTATTTGAAACCAATTTTCTAATTATTTTTATTAAATTTTTTAATTGAATTAGCCACATGTTTTTATTAACTGCGTCATTGATCCGTATGGATTAAGAATAAACAAAAATAGTTGGTTAATGCCTTCATTAGCTCCAAGGGCAGCTATACTTCACCCTTGAATAAAAAAACAATCAAACAAACAAACAAACAAATCCAAATCCTCTCATGTTTGGGTATTAACATGAGGAAAACAAGCCACCGTCGGATGGACAATAGCTTGTAGTCTTTTAATCCAATGAAGAAAACATTAAAAATGTAATATAATGATTATTATTTTAATTCTTTATGAGATAAAGCTATGTTGACTTGTCCACGTGTATTCTGCAGGTTGTGTCATCCTAGAAGATTGTTTATTGATTCTAGCAGCACTGTATTTTGCACCAAGGATTTAATAAAATTGGATATTGGATCATACATCCATTCGTATCCATTTTTTTCGACCCCGATTTGATACAGATTTTTTAATTATTTTTATTAAAATTTTTAATTGAATTAGCCACATGTCTACTTTATTAACTATGCCATTTATCCGTATGAATTAAGAACAAACAAAAATAACTGGTTAATGCCTTATTAGATCTAAGGGCAGCAATACTTCACCCTCGAAAAAAAAACAAATAAACAAACAAACATCTCCAGAACCAGTCAATAGGGTTAGAAAAGTCATTTTCCGTGCATGTACATTCCATAGGAATCACTAGGCAGTTATAAGTCCCATGGAGAGTTCAAATGCGATCTTAGCAATCATGGTTGCACAACACCCCTTGATGAAGGTCCATCTTGGAATTCACTAAGCTAGCTGGCCCACAAATCGCAGCTGCATCCCATCCCGACCATAGTCATCATTAGTAAACGGTTTTACCAAAAAAAAAAAAAATAATAATAATTAGTAAACGGTAAATTAATTTGATGTAGGAGCTTCAAAATATCTGAACAGAGAGTTTGATAGGTTGGAAAATAGGGATTCAAGATATCCAAAAATGCAACTTTTAGTAATCGGTTTTGGGTGAGGTTATTGGCCAATTCGTATAGATTTTTGCTGATGTCTACACCAGTCCAATACTAATTTTATCATTTTTAAGGGAAATTACACGTACTACCTCTGGACTATGGATTAATTAAACTTGCCACTTATTAGTTTTTGACAATTATATATATACCCCTATAAAAAACGTGTAACAAAAAAACCCACTATGTTGATTAATTTCCATTAAATGATAATGTCAGTTAAATACTAAAAATTTTACCGACAAAACTACTTTTAATGGAAGTTGAAATGTCCTATCTACTCTTAGTTAGACTTAATGTTTTCACCTTATCCATTTCCCCCAAATTCAATTTTACAAGCAGTAAAAACCCTTGTTGCTTTGACGGAGGACAAATAAGAAGAAGCAGAGCGTCTTCCAAACTTCCGGCATCTCGCATGAGCTTCTGCTTCTTCACGACGACGTACGACACCGAATCATTCTTCCTCTTTCTCTGCAAGTCCCTAGTATATAGTTCCTTGCACTTGTACGAAATTTTTTTAGCCGTTGTATCATCAATCGGGTACTAGATCCTTATACTTCAACTGAAAACGACCTTTTCCTGGAAATATAAGATCAATCGGTTGGTTCATTTTAAAGATATCTAAATTTGAAAAATTCTACAACTTTCAATCTCAAAAACTGAGAGCAAGACTCCCCTCCTTGGTTCGGCGGATTTCTCCTTTTCGTGCCATTCAAACAACCATCAGTTGGCGTTAGATCTTGAAGCTTGGAGGAAGAACGTTCTCTTCAATGATGGCTAATTTCTTCCTTTTTGGTCATTGAATCAACAACCAACCACTAGATCTTTGAGTGCAGCGAAAAATGATCGTTCCATGAAATTTTGAGGTCGATCGGATGGGCGGTTAAGGAGGATACCCCTCTACAACTTGTCTGATATTTCTTGGTCCTCATCTCTGGACATCATTAATTGAAATAGGAGAATCACTCTAAAATAGAAATCATACCAGAGGCAGCTTTGGCCTTCAACAAGGTAGGCCACAAACTAATTAATTCTTCTGTTTATTAGGAGATCAGTTCTTCCCATTTTAACTGGAAATTTGGATTTCCTATTGAACTTAGGTCAAGTTGATTATAAAACTAATTAAGTCGTGTGATGCTTAATTGACCTGGTCTGATCCAAATTTAACCATATCTTTCTTGGCAATTTGGAATCTCAATGGTCCAAACAACCCTTGCACTAGGACATACATGCCTTTTGCACATGAATTAGTTGGCTTTGACACTATATAGTTATGTATGCTTTTGGTGGTCTAGAGAATAATTTCTGCAAGATTTGTTGCCCTAAATATTTCCTTCTTTTGCAGGGGCATTTAGTATCGGATACTTCACATTTTGGGCGGACCAGGCGGTCACTGCAATTGCATGTGGTACCGTAGGCTTTATTGTGATTATTGCTTTGCCCTTGATCGAGAGCAAGGAAACAATTAAAAATGCATGCCTTGATCGGCATGTTTAGGAATGCCATTCCCAATGAAAAGATTGAGGAAAAACTCCAAAATACATGCAATAATGTTAACAGTACCAGAGGCTGAACAAATTTACTCACAGAATGAAGAGGCAAAGAAACAAGAAAATTAGAGCAACAAACTCAAGCTGTTTCAGCAGAGCCATAATAGGCTTCTCATATATATAAGCTATATGGTTATGGATGCTTTGGAAGCAAAGACTGCTTTTCAGATTTCCAAAAATGGAAAATCTACAGATTGGTTGCCTGCATTGTTCCTTTTCCTTTTCCATGCAAATAAGCATATGTGCTTAGGGGCCTAACCTTAATAATCAGAGATAAACTGCTGTTCTGGTCTTGTACGGCTGAGCCTTGGCAATTCATTAATAGGAACAGAAAATCTTGATATGTGAAAGTCCCTAAGTCTATCTGTATAGGTATGTATACCTTGTGACCAAAATTTAATACGGGCATGAATCATTTGTTCAAAGATGGCAATACACTTGGCCTTCTCTCCCTTGTTTCAGTTTCATGTACATAAATATTGTTTAGACCAGGAAGGGCAGGTTCAAGGTTCTTCATGGTGTGTTCTTGTGTGGGGGCCCACCAGCGTAGCCACATCCAAGCATTGCTTGGAAAGATGTTTGGGCCTCAGTTATTGGATGCATAAGAACCCAACTTTGAGGTTCATATGAATGGCAATAGGTTGTTAATGGGCAGAGTGTAAAGAACAAGGTTGGGTCCAACATAATCTCAAAGTCCAAGTATTCAATAATCTTCACATGTAAGCCAAGTCTTATTTAATTAAGCCATTATGCCCCCAAATTTAACTGAAGATGTCCATCATTCTCTATCTAGTTATTTAAGCCAGGTCTTTTTATTGCTACATTAACTCGGACAACTTTGCTTGCTAGCTAGGCAATATTCAAGGTTTTTGCAATGTCGATGACAAATCTGTATTTGACGTCAGCTCTAGAGAGACGATCCATCGCAGTGTTCACATAGTCCATCGGAATAATCTCAATGTCAGCTGTAATATTATGCTTTCCGGCAAAATCGATCATCTCTTGGGTTTCCTTCATTCCCCCAGTGAAACTTCCAGCTGCAAGCTTCCTCCCTGTATGAAGTACGGACAAACCAAGATCAGATCCCAGTGCTTGCAATAAAATTGAGGCACTACAACAGGCAGGGTTTGGGTTTAAGGGATTGGGATCAGCAAGGGCCAATCTTGTGCAGCACCTCAAGTTGGCATAGTTGGAACAGAGAAGGCATGTGTATAAGCCGTTTCCTAGCATTTTAATGATTGATTCAATCGACTCGTGATCCGATTTGGATCAGCCCATGCTCTGAATATGACGACATATGAGTATATATTTGATTGAGTTAGGCTTTGAAATCTGACATGTGACTTATTTACACTATAACTTCTCCCCATCCAACTATTGGAATAACCACAGAAACAGTCCACAAAATTACTAAATTACTGAACAATCCAATCTTTCTAGTTTCTAGTATGCATATTCACCCATAAGCAGAGGGAGCACTGGTAGCTCAAGCGGCTTCTCAGGCGCACCAATCAGGATAAGCTTCCCATGAGATTTCAGCAAACCAAATAATGGCTGCAAAGGGTGAACGGCGGAGACTGTGTCAATGATTCCATCCAATGTATTCATGGCTGCCTACATGCACCAAGCAAATAGACAAGCAGATTAGCTTAACTTTATGAATGAGTACACATTACCCTGGGAGATTGATTAAGACTCAACGCATATGCTAGCCCAATAAGTACAGATCTCAAGCCCAGCCCATCAAATAAAGCAAGCTCCAAAAAAATTTGTGGTTATATCATTATGATTGAGTTTGACTTTGAAACTAAACACATCAGCCCACATGTTCCCCATCCATTCAACTGCTTAGAGTTATCACATCAATTCGCATAACCATCAGCTGATTTGATGATAAAATAAAGGAAAAGAAAAGAGAATCCAATAGAAAATAAACCATCTCATTCTAATAGTGTGGTTGAACCTGGTAAGATGCATGAATAAACTTATCCTCATGGACTGTTGAGGAAAACATTTGCCCATCTAATAATGGGCCCTCAAGCTGAACACAAAATGGCCCAGTTATTAATCTGACCGGATTTTGAGCAGGATAAGTGGGCCAAATTTTACACGTGACATAATTTAGAGTGCAAATTATAACCTCCCTCGTTGCTAAAAATTTAAAGAGCAGCCCAGGATTGAAAAGTTTTTGAGTTCATAAAAAAAAGTACCTGCATCTGGTCTGGATTACGGCTGATCAGAAAGGAGTCAGCACCAAGATGTTGAATGGCTTCCTTCTCTTTGCTCGGGGAGGTGCTGATCACAGTTACCTTCAACCCAAAAGCCTTGCCAAATTTGACAGCCACATGCCCAAGCCCACCAAGACCCACCACACCCAAATGCAGGTTAGGTTGGCAGAGACCATAGTATTTCATAGGACTGTACACCGTGATCCCAGCACACAGTAGGGTGCAGCAGCATCAAGGGGAAGATTTTCCGGCATTAGGATGACATATCGCTCGTTAGCCACCATCACATCAGAGTAACCCCCGTAGGTTCGAGTCTGATCATAGTAAGTGGCATTGTAGCTGAAGATCGATTTGGGACAGTAGTTCTCAAGGTCGTTTTTGCAGTTCTCACAGGAATGACAAGCTCCAACCATGCATCCAACACCCACTTTATCCCCTATACTTTGAATCTCTTTACCTTGCACCCAACATCTAATACTACACCCACAATTTCGTGCCTGTACATTCATAAAAAAAAATCGATACAATACTGATACAGAACAAAATCTAACATCCAACGGTTGAATAACATATGACCGATCCATTAAAATAATAAAAAAAATCGATATCGATCACAATGAAACCAAAATTCCTAGATCTTGAACCATGAATGTGGGCACTACACATGATCTACTTTTTTTTGGGCAAATTTGATCACATGGCAACGGAGTATGAGCTGGTAACGGAAAACAATAAACAAACTCTTTTTTGTTTAAAGTAATTTATTGATAAGTGCGTAGAGGCGCACTTGTGACGTTTTATTTTAAGAACAACTATTAAAAATACATGTTTACTAAAAAAAATTAAAAATATACTGCCGAATGAGAGGATGAATTTTCAATCCCCTATTAGAGGATAACAAAATACTTTGGGAGGTATGGCCGGAATCAAAATTTTGTGAAATTGCATGTTTTTTTTTTTTTTTTTTTTTTTTGGGTTGAAAATTGTATGCTTGTTCATGTATTATATATAGTTTTTCAGGACGTAAGAAGGATGAAATTTCCATCTTCCCACAGGTCATTCTATCAGATATCTGGACTTTTAAGGACTCTCTAATAACATGGAGACAGAGGAAGGAAAAATAATGGAGACTATCAATAGTGCTGGTTGCAGTCAGATCGCAACTTGAATGAAGAATGAGTATACTCATTGATGTGCTGAACATACCCATTGATGTGCTGAACCCATTTGTGGGGGGGGCGGCGTACCCGGGAACTAACGGGTACCTAGAGAACCCCCGTCGGGGGGCGGCGTACCGGACACGGTCCTAGAGACCCCGGGCGGTCTTTTTGTGGAGGTCAGATTCCACAGAACAACACCTTAAATCTCACATCTTCATCGCCGGTATCCCTGAAGAATTCAAAAACATCACGCACCCACCGATCATAACGATCTATTCATGCTTTCCTTTTATAATAGAAAGGTAGAAGAAGTGTAAATATTCTTAGCTATTTAAAAATGGATTGATATATATATAGTTGAACAATCTGGAGAGGGGAAGGAGCAACTGGGAGGAGAATCTAACCTTCGGGAAAATTTGAAAGGAGAGAGAACACCAGAGGAATCTCTTGCTGCCCATCCGAAGGCCTTTATTGGGTGAAGTTCTTCCGGTGATTTCGACATTTTCTCGTTTTAATTTGCTTCAGAGAGAAAGAGAGGGTGAGAGAGAGAGAGAGAGAGAGAGAGAGAGAGAGGGGAAAAGCGCGGAACAGATTTATAAGCCCTTTTCCTCGTTCTTGGATGTTGGAAGTAACGAAATAAATGCCTTGTTCTTTCTAAATTATAAGAATGTCAGCGAGAGAGAGAACATTTTTTTTTGGGATTTGAATGGGCCGACAGATTTATGTGGATTTAGGGGCAGGCCAATAGCGGGTTTAAGTTCAGACCAATCCGACTCCTCCCCACCCCAGTAGAGTCGATGTAAACGGATCGGATTTGACATGGACAGACTATTATTCGAATTTGAATCTGATTTTTTATCATCATGTCCGAATTCGTCTCAGCATCCGATGGACTTATAAAAATTAAATCCGAATTTGAATTCGAATTTTAACCAGAATCCCGGTTTAAATTCCAATTCGAATTTTAACTGGATTTCCTATTTAAATTCGATTCGAATCCGAACTAAACTGAAACGTCATTTTAATTTCTATCTTTGTCCCTACTATGTTTGCTTTCCATAATCTTAAATTGCAAGTCAAATTAGCATTAGGTCAGATACCATGCTTAGCAAGCAGCAAACATGAAAATGGGAGTAAATTCTCCTTAAAAGACCACTCATTTTTGTCACATAAAACAAAAATAAGAGTAAAAGGAATGGAAAAGAAGAAGAAAGAAGGGATCATTGTTCAGAATGAAGAATCCTATGTGAAAGTCAGAATGAAGAATCTCTCTTACTTCATAAAATAAGATTTACTAATCAAAATCAAAATATATCAAATACTTACTAGAAATCATGTAGCATTTCTTTAGATTTAACCCCATTAAAGTCTGATGACTCTGATCGATCTTAGACCATGGAAAAGTAGGAGAGAGAGAGAGAGAGAGAGAGAGAGAGAGATGTATCTGGATGGAATGGAAAAAGTAGGCAACCAAATCCTCTCCTGCGGTCCTGCCGCCTGCCAAGGGCCGGATTTCAGCCGGCCCACCCCCCAATGTATTGGCAGGCGGCCAGACTGAATCCCGGCCCTTGGATCGGCGGCAGGAACCTCCTGCCGCAGGAGACGATTTGGATCCAAAAAGTAGATGCGTCTCTTGTATGAGGAGGAGGGTTTTGGGAAGAAGGGTCAAAGGTTCACTTTGCAAGACAACCATAACCAGGAAGAAAAAATATATAAGCAAAACCCTCCCTAAAACATCTTTATAAAATCTAGACGTAGAACATACCCATTTGATCCTAGTTTCTCTGACTCGAGTAACGATCACCACGATCACCACCATCTTTATTGCCACGATCACCACCGGTCCACCATGGCTCGTTTCACACTTCTGAATCTTCTTTCTTCTCCCAGTGTTTTCACTTTCTTTAGATAAGAAAAACTCTCGAGTCTTTTCACTTTCCTTGGGTAAGAGACAGAACGTCAAAACCCTTTTCACTTCCCTTGTGTAAGGGACAAATAAACGTCAACACCCTCAAGTCTCAACTTTTAAGAACACAGTAATACTCGCAGCCTTAAATCCGAACTGTCTCCTATGCGTACGGGCATAGGAGAGTTGGCGGTGACTGTTGGATGATCACCACGTGTTGGTGTTCCAATCTTACGGTGATGACGTCTTTGGATTAAAAAGACTTACCTAAGGCAAAATTTCATTGTATCAAAAACGAGAAACTATTTTTCGATTTTGGTTTTCGGTGAACTTCACTTCCATGAGAAGAACATCAATAACAATCCTGATCCTTCTTCTTTATCTCCTCAATCACCTTTTTCCTTACAATCCGTTCTGATTGAAGACAAAGTTGACAATGCCGATGACAAGAAGGAGATGATGAAGTTATGGGATGCAAAAATGGAGAAGCAGACGATCAGGAGATGTCTGCTAATACCAAGCTGAAAGCAACTGGTAATGCCAAGGCAAAAACTGGCAATTGTCTTTGATTCACATTCCCTTTCTTTTTTTTTTTTTAATCGTCTTCCTATGGCTCTCTGTAAATGTTGTTAGGTTAGGTCAAATTTTGCAGAGTTACTGTAGGCAAAAGAAACCATTTTTTCTTTTCTTTCAAGAAAAGCACAGGGAAAAACAAAAAAAAAACCATCATCTGTTTCTCATAGTCTCCTCTTAAAAATTGGGGAAGTCCCTAATTTGGCAAATCTTTATATTTTATTGGAAATAATTCCTATGAAAATGGATTTGCTTCTCATACTGGAGTCGATGGCCGCGAGAAAGAGAACATAGTTCTTCCTCTCTGTTCTGTTTCTCTACTTCTTTCTCAAAACCCGTCCCTGTATCGGAGCTGGCACCCTCACTGTTGGTGAATCTATTTCCAGAGATCAAACCATAGTCTCTTTCCCACCTCCGATTTCTTGCATTGGGAGTGGGAAGCCTTGGTTTGCTTCAGATCCTACCGCCGGAAGATTCATCCTAAAGGAGATCAGGATCCCTACCCAGGAATTCCTTCGTTCTTGTCGGGAAGATGGACGCCTCAAGCTTCGTTTTGTTCAACCGGACGGAGAAATCCCTGAAGAAGAAGAAGAAGTAGAGGGCGAAGAAGATAATGAACTATATCGGTATCTGGTACAGAAAGATATCACAACCGTCAGATTATTGACACTCCACTTGGCGGCCATCCAGCGGTCTCCGCTAGTTCTCCTATGCCCGTATGCATAGGAGACGATTTGGACTCCGCAGCATTATTCTATATTACTATATTAACCCTATTTATTTGGATATATATATATATATATGTCCTTAAAAACTAAAGCTACTTTTAAACGGATCAAAGCGGATTATATCCGTTCGATTAGTGTGATATCTGAATCCGTCTCTAAATCCGATCTCACCTATTTGAATTCGCATCCGAATCCAATTTTGGATATAGATTTCTCTAAACGAATGCGGATTTAAAGCGAAGTCAGATTTTTAGCTATCCATTTAGAACCTTACAACCAGCCTTATGGATTGGGTCACAGGCTCACAACCCTAAAATTATCTTGAAATACACTTGTTGTTTAGTTACATGGAAAATCCTTCTGGCTTGTTAAAACCATTGGTCATATTATGGCTGCAACAAGGTCAGGTTAGGTCGGGATTTTTAAAACCTCATTCTAAACCTAAGTGCACTTAGTTGAGCCCAGGTCCGGTCCAACACTAACTCAAGGCCTGAAAATCCTAATCTTAACCCGTCCTCAAGGCCGGGCCTGGCTGGCCCTAATGTACCTTGGTTATGGGGAGGGGGAAGGGAGATGCAAGGGCTGGGTCAGTTCGGGAAGAAAAAGAAAAGTATAAAGAACTGAAGGAGGAAGAAAAGAAGAATAAAGAACTAGAGAAAAAGAAGTCCATTGGAATAACTTCGATGTTTGTTGTTATGTTGTGTTTTGCTGCAAAATCAATCATCTCGTGTCTCCTTCATTTCCTCATTTCCCTACTCGCACTTCCACCCACAAGCTTTCTCCCTGTATATATAGAAATAGAATAACCTTTCAATGCTTACTAAACATAAAACCCAATTCCTTTTGGCACTCTATCATTGGGCCATCATGGGAACCACAAATACATGGGAGTATTTGTAAGACTCGCACTATGGAAACCCATTCTAACCTATGTTTCACGTTGTGACAGGTCTTTCAATCATAACCGGACCAGAAGACGAGGCCCGATGATGAACCACGAACTCTAGGTATAAGAAACGATCTTTTAAACCAAATTTTCACATACTGGTCTGACATACCAGCTGGACTCTGAGTCAGACTGGTATGTCCAACCGATATGTATGCGTGAGTGTTGACGAACTCCAGTGGGTCCCACACTCTGAATCTAAATCTTGGAGATCTTTTGGATGTAGGAGACCTTCCTAGAATGGTCTCCCACTCTATATGTACATCCTTCATTCTCCTTGGATCCTTTCTAATGAGTCTCATACCCAAGAGTTGTCTGGAAAGAGATCTGAGAAAAAGCAGAGAGGAAGGAGGTTGATCGAGAAAGAATTTTCCATTGGGAGGAGAGCACTACCATTCAACGAACACTTATAAGTGCTCTGCCTCTATAATAATGTTTGGGTTACAGATCAAGGCCGTGAAACGGCGTATTGATCCAAAATCCTAGAACTATAGTACCCTAGTTCTCATCGAGACCTATTCTAAGAAGGATGGGAACGTTGTTCTACGATGTTAAGCGATAAATAATCTAAACCTAAGTGGCTTAACCGTATCTTGACCCAAGAATGGTTTAGAAAGAACCCTAAAACCAAACCGAGGATCGATGGGAGAGGGAGGTCCGAGATTGGGCTCTCGGACTCATACCGTAGAGCTTACCAGTGGAACTAGATGTCTTGCGGTATGCCATACCGTAGGGCATACTGGCTGGACTAAAGTCCTGCGGTATGCCTAGGCGGTATATACTGTAGGCACATACCGGCTAGCTAAAAGTCTTGCGGTATGGCTAAGCGGTATATACTGCAGGCACATACCGACTGGACTAGAGTCAGATCGATATGTCTGTTGAGTTAGACTGGTATGTCTGTCCGAGCATGACTGTTGGTTAGACTTGATTTCTGACCAACGTAAACCTTGTAAACCTAACTCTAATTAATGAATAATGTCGTGTAGGATTTGTGACGGCGTGAGTAAACTCTGTGACGCAAAGCGGACTTTCAATCACGCTCCAGGTAAGGGACAAGACCTCAAACCTTAGTTTATTAATAATGGACAATAAACCTTTGCTTTTGTAATCTGTTTAATTGTTGCTTGTGCATTTCACATGTCATCACGTTATTTATTTTTATTATCTGTTCATGCATATTCGTATGCTAGGAATATTGTTGTTTAGGCATGTGAATGTTTGTTAGTGTGTGGAATGTGAAGGGCAGTGTAGCTCTCGATATATCCTCACATTAACACATTTTCATATCGTCGACTATCTTAGCGAACTTAATACGAATAGGGTATCAGGGGGAGGACGTAGGAATGTAGTGCCGCCTGCCTACTTGACTCGAGTTTTATCTCTACGTCGTAGGGAGCTATGATGGGGTAGGACCATAGATACTGTGATGACATGTAGGACTTGTTAGAAATGGAACTGTCACACCCCAATTCTGGCTGAACCAGAAGTGTGAGTGAACCACCATTAAACCAACGGTTCACACTAGAATCTCAATAAGACCGTATCCACTTATACAAACCATTGCACATAACCATAATCAAATTATAAATAAATACAGCGGAAGTCATAAATTAAATGAACTGAGTATTCTGTTGCTACTTAAATAAATTATCCAATTATTCAGATAACCAAAACGTAGATACAAATCTTTACATCATTTATGAAATCCAACTGAAATAAATAAAATAATTGAATCAAGAACATCCTAGTGGTACACGCAGTAAGGGCACTCGCATGAAGCGTCATGCTCGTCCTCCCCTGCTTGCACTTCCAGAGCAGCAACACTTCCAGACACTGGAGCATCCACGTAGTCCTCCACAGTATAACCTGCATCAATATCTAAAAATAGTGTGTACACAAGGGTGAGCTTACAATTTAGCTTAGTAAGAAAATCAGACAATATAACAAGCAATATGCATGAGTAACATTCACATTGTGGTCTGGTTTTAAGTTTGCAATGTGCTATAGAAAGGATTGGCGGCTACCGCACCTCTACACACGAATGTGTGAATCCGTCCAGTGGATCAAATACCACTGTCGTCCCACATGCACCCACCATAGAATAGAGATAGAGCTAAAGTGTCAGGATCACACACCGCCAGCATTTCCCTTGATACCCTACCCATACCAACACGTAAGCCCCTATTGGCGAGGGCTTGCAAACTGATCTCGCAACTAACCCATTCCATATGTCATCATAGTAGGCCTTATCCCAACACAGCTCCCTACGACATAGAAATATGGCTCAAGTCTAGTGGCCAGGCCGGAGACCACAGTGTCACGTCCTCCCCCTGATACCCTACCTGCACCAAGCATTGCTAAGATAGTAGCGATACGAAAAGGTGCTAGTGTAAGGAATGATCCAAGACCCCCAGTCCTTCCCATTTCATACACCAACCAAAACAATCACATGCCTAACAATCACATCCTAGCATAGCGAGTATGCATGAATAATATCATAACTGAAAATAAAGATGACATGTGAATATGCACAAATAATATTCCACAGAATAATAAATATTGACAACGTTTTACCGTTATTAAGTTATTAGGGTTTAGGTCTGATTCCCTTACCTGACGCTTGATTGCTAGCTTGCTCTGCGTCACAGAGTCCAAACTTGCTATCACAAGGTCCTACATGACATTAGGGTTTAATTAGAATTTGTTCCATAGGTTTTACGTTGGTCGAAAACCAACTGGGTCAAAAACTAACCCATTATGGACATATCGATCGCATATACCAGTCGCAGGTCACTGTATAGTGGCGTGACCGGTATAGTCGATCGGATAGCCTTGGCAGGCTACCCGAAAGGTATCGATCGCATATACCGGTCGCACATAGTGCCACCAGTATGGTTGATCGATATGCCTCCGGAAGACCACCCGCTTGGTGTTCATTTTCTGTCGATCACCCATTATGGTTTCTAGGGTTCCTCCTATACATTCTAGACCTGAGCAACGTTTTAGGGTTGTTTTTATCTTCCATTCAAGGCCTACATTCGAAGAAACCTTAGTTTAGCATTCAATCTAGGGTTTATCGACTGAATTAGAATTCAACGAAAATTTTAGGATTTTGATCAATACCTAGCCTTGCATGGTATTGATTAGTCATCCATAATGCTTAATTTAGAGAGAAGTTCAAGTACTCACCGTTGGTTCACGAACTATGGTGTTCTTCATCCAACAGAGGTACTTCTTCAACCTTTCTCAACTTCTTTTCCTCTTCAGATCTCATTCTCCTCTCTAGGGTTTGTGAGAATCAATCGAAGAGGTTTAAGGAGGTTTAGGGGTTCTTAAATAAGCTAGGTTGGAGTTTAGAAAGTTTTTCTACGTTAGGAAAGTCTCTAGGACTAAGATTTGACAAGCCAGACCAACAGAGATCCGTTTTCGGATCTAACTAGTCTGCCCGCGTAGACATCCTGGTAGACCGGTATATAGACCGGTATGATGAGACCAGTATGACAATTATCCTAAATTTTGGTCCGTTTCGTACCTGATTGTCATCTGTTCTTCCCGTCTGGTCCGATGATGATTGAAAAACTTATTACGATATGAAATAAAGGTTTAGATCGGGTTCATGGAATGTGGGTCTTACAGGAACCCACTTGCAAGTCCTTGCCAATAGAGGTGTAGGTATTGGTATGATGTAGAGTATCAAGAAGAGGACGCGATAGTGTGGATTGTAGCCTGATCGTCAGACTCTAGCTTTATCTCTATATCGGAGTGAGTGATGTGGGACAACAGTAGAAGTATGGATCAAAGCTTAATTGTTGGGTGTATTCACATTCTCATGCATGGAGGTGCGGTGGTCTCCAAATCTTACCATAGCACTTTGCAAGTTATACCTGACCCAATGTAATGTTATCTCATGAATTTTATATGTTACATGGTCTTGTGCTTTACTGAGCTAAGTTATGAGCTCACCCTTTGTATGTATAAATTTTTTAGATATTGATACAGATTACACTATTAAAGACTTTATGACTGCTCCAACGTATGGGACAATGACTGTTGTAGATACACAGGCAGTGGAGGATGAGCATGATGCCTCATGCGATTACTCTTACTGTGTGTTCCTTTAGAACATTTTATTTGTTATTTTCAATTGGTTATAAACGATGTATTAAATTTATTTAATTACGTTATGGTTGATGGAATAATTTGAATAATTATTTATTTACAAATAGGAACTCAGTTTATTTATTTATTTAATTCCACTGCTATTATTATTCTCTGATTGTGGTTAGTTTGCATTGAGTGATTTGTTGACACGGTCTATTGAGATCCTGGTGTGAACTGTTGGGTTTTGAGACAGTTTCACTCACACTTCTGGTTCAATCAAAATTGGAGTGTGACAGTATTATTAGTATTTGGGTTGAGAGGGGGTTGAGTTTTGTTCAGAGTGCCATGGTCAATGGGCCTAAAATAGAAAATCCCTAATTTCAAAGGTGATGAATTAAGTTGGAACTGGGATTTTTTTTTTTTTTTTTTTTTTTTAATTACTGGCGTACAGGCCTTTGGCCTAACTAGTCCCGCGGGTCCATACTGATCCCACAACTGCATGGACCAGGATCGTTGGAATTGAATTTCACCCAATTTATTTTAGGCTCTCCTTGGTATGTATTATAGAATTAATTATATAATACATTATGACATATGTAGTTGTTCGGTATGATTTGTAGTTTTTATTTATATTTAAAATAAAATAATATAATCTAAATTTTACAAATAGATTAGGGTGTCTTTGGTATGTATTATAAAATTAATTATATAATATATTATGACATATATAGTTGGTTGGTGTGCTTTATGATATTTATTTATATTTAAAATAAATTAATACAATCTAAAATCTACAAATAGGTTGGATGGTGTTTATCATTATAGTGATAATTAATCTATTATTTATTTCTTTATTTCTAGTAGTATTAATTAAATGGTTGTTATTTATGATTTATAATTTATTCTTATAACTGATTTGTGATAAATAATTCATAAACATAAATATAAATTATACCAAAGAGAATCTCGAAGGTGTTTATCATTATTATGATAATCTATTATTACTTCTATATATCTAGTGGTACCAAACGGTTATTATTTATTACTCATAATTTATTCTTATATATGATTTGTCATAAATAACTCATAAACATAAATATAAACAATGTCAAAGAAAACCTAGATGATATTTATCATTATTGTGATAATCTATTATTACTTATATCTAACGATACCAAATAATTATTATTTATTATTCATTATTTATTTGATAAATAATTTGTCATAAATAATTCATAAACATAAATATAAACTATACCAAAAAGAACTATAGGTAAATCATTTTATAGACTTAATTCAATACAACCCATGAACTTTTAGGCAAAAACGAAAAAGGCTAATGGCGGAAACTAGTAAATCAGATTACTTAATTAACAAATTATTGCAAACTTGTGAGTCATTAATTCAACTTTCCCAAAAGTAGGATTTTTTTTTCTTAAAAAATAGTTATATTTTATTAGTTGTGAAGCTTATTTACCCACCCTCACCAATGAAAAGAGGCTTAAAAGAGTGAGAAAGACACATGGGCATGCCAACCAGTTTGCCTTTTATTTTTTCTTATTTTATTTATTTATTTATTTATTTATTTTTTTGTGGAGACCGACCAACACCACCTTTCAAATCTCAAGATATTTATATATTTTTTTAGGAGAGATTTAAAAATAAAAAGTTATATAATCTAAAACTGATTAGGTACTTTATCGACCAATCATCTATTTGTATTTTGTATCAGATTTGTTTAATCTTGTCACGTGGCTATGTTTTTTTTAATATTTGCCAAATCCGTGGCTAAATGGGATTGGGAATGAATAGTTTAAGGACGCCACGGCCATTCACTATAATGGAATTTATTTCTCAGTTCCCCACTTTGAAGACAATTTTTACTCCTTTGTCTGTTGGGGATTCCACTTGTCACCATAGAGTGGTACATATATCGTTATCTTTTTTATTAAAAAAAAATTCAACAATGGACGGTGAGGATTCCAGTGGTTGCATGCAGGAGTGGCAAGCCCCAACTAGGCACTCAACACCTACCTTGGCTCCCACTTCGAATATTTTCACTTGCATTCTACCTCTGTTACTATACCCACAATTTCGTGCCTGCATATTTATGCCATGTCTGGTTAGAATTGAAGTGAAACAAATAATTCATCAGTAGGGGAAAGTGACTGCTCTCCAGGTATCAAAATAATGGTTAATCTGTTGCTTTTTTTTTTTTTTCTTAACGGGGGAGGGGGGGCTAAAAAGTCTAGAGAATGCTTTATTGGACCGCCTTGCATGGGTGTCCGTTAGTTTACAGTGCATATCAACTTTAATTCAATTATTAAAGAATATAATAATTAATATAATAATAAAAAACAATGCACATTCAGGGGAAGAAGGATGACAGAGGTTATGGTGTCAACGTAAGGGTATTTAACGATTTTTAAATGATTTTTCATTAATCGATTTTGCTTGTGGTTTATAGATGGTTTAATGCATCGGTTATTAATCTATTTTTCATTAAAAAAAATAAAAAAATTCAAACGGGAATGTGAGAGTTGAGATTCGAGAGAAAGTGTGACTGTTGCTATGCTTAATTACTAATGCCTATTTTGTTTTTTCATTTTTTGTTTTATGGTTTAGGTTTTTGAAAATTGGAGTTGAGTTTCTGAGAAATAATATATTAATTTGGATTGAAATGTTGGGATTAGAGTTTTGGGGAAATAAAATATTAAATTATTAATATGGAATGACTAATGAGATTAAGGTTCACTATTTTATCTTTTAGGGAATTAAATGGTTCACATTCTATTCGGTTTAATCGGTATCTAGCGGGTGTAACCTGTCGATTTAAACAGTTTCAAAGCTGAACCGAATCGATTAGGTAAACTTTTTCATATTTCAAATCAAAATCAAACCGATTATTAAACGGTCTCTCGGTTCTGATGTAAACGGTTCGATTTGGTTTCGATAAACGATTTCGGTGCAAATGCTGCACCCTTATGTCAACTAGTTTGGTTGGGCTGGATTTCGAAAATCTGAACCCTACCCGAAGTTTACCCTAGGTATCTGAAAGGCAACCCTTAGTTTGGCCTGATCCTGCTAGGACACGATAACACCTCAACAGTGGGGGTGTAAATTTTGAGACCAAACTGGTAGTTTGGAACAAGCGGGCCAGAATGAATCCGAAACCAATGGGGACCAAACTGTTACCGGGCATGTTTTGAGTTGTAGTATAGTATATCCTATTGGTCCTGATCTGGACTAGCCTGAACCCGGCTAGAAAAATCAGACTGATGAGTCCGAACCCGACAATGACTTGGATCAGATTGTTTTAGACCGAATTTTTTCAAACCCTAGCTTCACTACTTTGGCCTTCTGGATAGATTTATTGAGTTTCTTACAGAGCTACCGACTTTATACCAACCCAATAACCTAAACCTGATAACAACCCGGAAGAATCACTCTAAAAGCTATGGCTCTGGTTCTGAGTAGTTAGGAGCCCTAAATTTTAACATAGAGAGAGCGGTTAGATTCAAAGAGAGAAATCAGAGAAAATCGTGCTCCAAAAGAGATGCAAGATCCGGTAGTATGTCGTTTCGAAGATCTTTGAGCCTGCTTCTCCTTTTCATCTTCCATCCACACACTTTTTCTATCTCATGTAGATTAACTTCAACTGACGTGAGCAGGGGAAAAAAAAGGGATTTAGGGGTTTTTTTTTTTTTTTTTTTTGATCGATATAAGCATAAGGAGTATATGTAAAACTTTGGTATAGGAGTTGGGTTAGGCCGGGCCAGGGTCAGCCCGAGGCTACACCTTGGGTTTATCAAAAAATGGATCCAAAACTGGTCATGTCCGCACTTCAGTGCAGGCTTGGGTTGATTCGGATTTACTAGGTCAAATTGACATCCCTATAAGGGGTTATATGACCCATGGTTTTGTTAGGATCGGAGACGCAAACAGAAAGAAAAAAACATGAAGATTAACGTGGTTCAACACCCCATTGTGGGATGCCTACGTCCACGGAGAAAAAAAAGAATTCTTTATTGCCAAGAAACCTCTACAACTCTCCACCTGACAGAGTGTTCTCCTCTGTCAGCCTCACGACTGTCACCCAGCCTTTTTTCTTCTAGGGTTTTTCCCACAGAGACAACATATATAGGAAACCTAGAAATCCTAATCCCACTACAATTATAAGTTTATCCTATACATGTAATAGATCAAATTCTAATAAAAGTACAACTCTATTAATTGTGTGGACTCCACAGAATACAAGACACAACCCAACAAATCTCCACCTGGCTTGAATTCTGCAAACCACCTTGAAGAAGAACCCGTTGACGTTGAGTCTGTAAACCCGTCTCTATCAAACCGCTACACCTAAACAGGCATAGCCTACACCCAGTCCGGGTGTCCCGTACAGCTCACCGCCGTACAAAGTGATGTGACTCTACCTCTTCCACTGCCACAACATCATCGGAAAGATAACATCACACACAACCTGTTGCAACTCCAGATACACCTGGAATCCGAGTCTCTCACCTCTGCACCTCCAGCGCAGACTTAGAGAACCGACTCCTCACCACAGCCTGCCAGTCCTTCTTGACCCACGGTACAACATCAACTGGTCATTATGTGTACCGTGCCGGGATTCAAATCCCCCCTTTTTTTTTTCTTCTTCTTCTTCTTCTTCATACTGCGTACCTCCTTCGTTCTTCAAAGAACCCTAGCTCTGATACCACTTGTTAGGATCGGAGACGCAAACAGAAAGAAAAAAACATGAAGATTAACGTGGTTCAACACCCCATTGTGGGATGCCTACGTCCACGGAGAAAAAAGAGAATTCTTTATTGCCAAGAAACCTCTACAACTCTCCACCTGACAGAGTATTCTCCTCTGTCGACCTCTTCCACGTGTCACCCAGCCTTTTTTTCTTCTAGGGTTTTTCCCACAGAGACAACATATATAGGAAACCTAGAAATCCTAATCCCACTACAATTATAAGTTTATCCTATACATGTAATAGACCAAATTCTAATACAAGTACAACTCTATTAATTGTGTGGACTCCACAGAATACAAGACACAACCCAACAGGTTTTAGTGATTGGTATTGGATTAATCTGATTCGGCAACTCAAATACCTATTTTTAAATTATATATAACTATGTGTCATTCAGCCGTTGGTTGCATCATCCATTCGTATTGATATCGATTTGATTTTTTAGATGTCTGAAACCTTGAATCTTGACATCAGCCTAAGGTGTATAATTTTTTTTTTAAATAACGAGTATCCAGAGCTTTGATCTGACTCGTCCTACAAGCCATATTAACACTACAAGTCCATGGATCGATTTATTCCAAAAATAAATGAAATACCCTGAGGGTTGTTTGTGTGGATGACGTTGATTTTTATTTTTATTTTTATTTTTATTTTTATTTTTTTGATTAAATGGTGTGACGTTCATGTTAATGTCTTGAAGATAACCCACCAGATTTGGATTCTGGCATTATTGAAACTGATGATTCAACATGAGCTCGGGCTTAAAGTCTGGATTTGATAATTATATAATCAATGGCTCTTCAATTTTGATATACGCACTGCCGAACCATCTAGACACCTAGTCCCATTACTCTTTTGACCTTTCATCATTCATTATCATGGGTTCACCGGGCGGCTGAGTGGCTTTGTTCTCTCTCTTCTTTTCTTTTTTTTTTAACCTTTATTATTATTTTGAAAAAAGGTTCTTTGGACGGAACAGTCACCTGCACCTGGCCACCAATAGACTCAGGTGAGGGCAGATCATTTGGTTGGAGTCTTGGAGATGGGGAGGAGAGGGTATTGGCATGACTCCCATCTGTATGTTGTTCATATTAGAACCGTTTCCCATTTCCACAGAGAATTCTCTAAACGGCGTTCTTGCCTACACCACTAACGGACTGACGTGATAGGCAGATTAATCGTTCCATCGGGGATACAAGAGGAGAGAGATAGAAAGAGGAGCTGATGTAGCTCCGATTCTGTCATTTATAGAACTTTCACTTTATTTTTCAATCACTTTTAAAAGAATAAAATAGTGAGTTCCTGTCAGATTGTGTGGCACTTGCACTAAGAAGGCGACCAACAGGGAGAGCACACGCACAGACATGCAACGAGGAGGGACAGTGATGATCACCCCTCCTATGTCTAGTGGAATACATACTACAGGAGGACAATAATCTTTTTCCCATAACTTTGACATCATTCTCTTGGTCACTCTTCTGGGCATGGCTGTTTTTGGATCCAATGGCCATGGCCCCCTCCGAACTTGCACCATAATCTGGACACAAGAAGCTCTCCCAAGTTTGCCTATAGAATGAGGATTGCCCACAGAATCCCAATGCATACGATATTAAAATAGTGGATTGTCCCATGATTCCAAATTCTTTTTAATCGTTTTTTTTTCTTTCTTATCGTTCATTTTTTTTCTCATTTCTTAGATCAGCATCGGTCGCTAGTCCACTTGTTATTGGAGCCGTATTTGATCCGGATCAGTATTAATTTGGTTTCAACATTAACTGTTTGATACCTGGATCTGATGCCGTTAGTTTCCCCCCGAAGCTTCTAGTGGTGACATCTGTTAAGATGGAAGCAGATAAATAGCAGATTGTGGGTTTAGAAACCTCAAAACTATTTCAATGTTTAAGTCAGAACAAAAAACAAACAGTATGGAACTTGATCAAGAAGATACGAATTTATAAAGAGGAATTAAGCAATTTGAGAGAGAGAGAAACAGTATACAAATTGGGATCCGGTTACATTTATTCTGAGTTTTATTTATAGAAACATGGATTATTTTATTTGTAGAAGCATGGAGTAACATAGATTTCGGTATCCTCCCTCGTGACAACCGGTTGACAATGGCATCGATCCTCCCCCACCGCGTCATGTCCTTAAGAGCCAAATCATTATCCTTCAACAAACAGCCACCTTGCCGCCACCTCATGGGGTGTTTTCGTCTGTCTCTATGGATTATGGAAAGAACAACACTCCTCCTGTCTGTTCTCCTTCCAGGCCAGCTCTTTTGATCGCGACATATCCCTTCGACCTTTGAGTCAGCTGTCGCAGAGTTACCGAGGTCAGGATAAGCACCAATCGGATGGTGCTTCAATCCCCTCCCTTGCTTCTCCCTCAGTGTCGATTGATGGATTAGCCAATCTCTCCCCTCTGGCCTCTGCTGATGCCTCTGGACTATCCCCTCTCTTTGCGGATCCGTTCCCTTTGGCATTGCTGCCACCTTCCACAGAAACTCCATTGCCCTGCTCTCATCTTCCAACTCCACACCATATCATAGCTTGGCCTTCGTTGCCATCTCTTGCGAACCAATCCCCTCTCCCTAGTCCCCAGCCTGTATCTTTCCTTACCTCTTTCCCTATTTCTCTTGGCGGGTGGACCTCGATTGTTCTCATCCGGATCCCTTGGGGTTTCTTCCCTATTTCTCTTGGCGGGTGGACCTCGATTTGCTCTCATCCGGATCCCTTGGGGTTTCGTGTCCTGCCAACTCCTTTGTCTCCTTGAGATTTAGGAGGAGAGGCGATAGTCTGGACGGATGGCCGATACCTGGCTCTCGGATGAATCCAAGCCATCCATCCGAGCTGAGATCCCTGTCAGCTCAGCTTGTAGGCTGGGGTGTCGGCTAGGATGGATGGCTCAAATTCACCCGAGAGCCAAGTGGTGGCCATCCATCCAGACCGCCATCCCTCCTCTCAAAATCTCAGAGAGGAAACGATTTGAATCCCCCCTTTGTTCCCTTATCAGATGTATTGGCAGTCCATCCCCCACTTATCAAGATGGGGTTCAACCTCTTGAGGTTCAAAATGGGACGGAATGTCATCGCAATCCTAATAGAGCTATGGTGCTTACAGGGGAAAGTGCGGCCCTCATCAATTCTTCTTCTCCGGTATTCCTTAGAAGGAGTATTCGACACCGAAGACCATCCGATCGTCTTCTCGATGTGTAATGTTTTTCGGTTCATGTATCGTCCTGCTCGCTTGTTGTGCTCTTATTGTTAGTTCCGGTGGTGCATTGCTGTTTTGCTCCTTGGACCAGCTCTGTTCCTCGGGGTCTTTGGTCTAGTTTCGCCCTATTGTTGGATGCTCTTTTGGGTTTGGTTGTTGGGCCTCTGTCAGGGTTCTTTTGTTTGTGCTCTCTTTTTTCTCTTAGACTAATAAATTATTTACTTATCCAAAAGGGTTAAATTACACAGACACCCCCTCTACTGTAGTGAAATTACACAGAACTACCCTGCTTTTACAAAAGCTACACAGCATATCCATCTAACAATGCTATCATACAATCTCACCCACACCGTTACTTTCAACTCAACAATAGAGGGTTATTTTTTTTAAGACAAAAATACCCTTACTAAGTGTATTTTTGAAAATGAAAAAGAAAATAAAAAAAATCACAAAAAATATATAAAAATGGAATTGAAGGTTTTGAGGCTAAAAAAGTTTTTTTAGTTTCTAAAAAGAATGAACCCTTTTAGGTCATTTTACACTTAGTAAGGGTATTTTTGTCTAAAAAAAAATTTGACCCTCTGCCGTTAAGTTGAAAGTAACGGTGTGGGTGAGATTGTATGATAGCATTGTTAGAGAGATATTCTGTATAACTTTTGTAAAAGCAGGATAGTTTTGTTTAGTTTCACTACAGTAGAAGGGGTGTCTGTGTAATTTACCCTATCCAAAAACATAGATTTCAGCATGATTAAATTGGTTTCCCATGATTTTGGGTACTCCCCCAATCCCGTATTATCTGCCACGAGCTGTCATGGCTATTGAGATATGAAAGGCTAAGATTCTCACAAACCAATCCCTTAAAAATAGGGGTTGGACATGGGTAAGAGGACTCCTAGGTCGTCGGATGGTGATCTTGCGGTGGATTTCCCATAACTGCTTTTGATACTCTAGCTCGAAGATATCCTCGCTAACTGGCATGTGATTTTATCAAGAAATCTTTCTTTATTGATGCTAATTTGTTGTTATCCCCGAGATCTTCAGGATAATCCTTCTACTTAATCATCTCATAATGTGGCATCCACCATCTGGTCTGTAGACGAGGACACATGTCGTGTCTTTTTGGTGGACACCATCGAATACGGGTTCTTCTCTTATTGATTGTTCCACTATTTCCCTATCAGGAACTAAAAACTTGAGTTCAAGAGAACAGAATCAGGGGATGGAATCCGTTGAAATTGTCCCTTCCTGTATATAATTTTATTTAGTTTTTGATACTTTAAACTTTTTGGATCTTCATAGGTATCGTTTATTTTCTGTTAGATTACTGTTTGGATTTTACCCCAAAAAAAAAAATACTGTTCGGAAAAGAAAATTGGAAACAATGGAAAAGGTCAAACGTGGAAAAAAAAAAAAAAAAAAAAAAAACGACTCGAAAGAGTTCACAGAATCAGCAGAAATCAAGATCGGATATCAATGATTCCGATTTAGACCACCGATTCACCTGATGTGATTCTGATTGAATTAGCTGGGCGGTTATTAGATATAATTGTTACTTCCCGTGAAAGCCATATTGATGCAAATTGTTAAAAAAAAAAGCAAATGCAAAATCAACAAGAAAGAAATTGAAGTTTATTTCAAAATGAACCTAGAAATACTATTAAGATAACAATGAGGATCGTTTAATCTAAGGGTCACATTCGACCATTTATCTCGGGATCTTTTAAGGACTCATTCAAACCAAGTATGAGAATCACTTGCTATCAATTGATTAAAGGTCTCTACTCATCAAGGATGCTCACATTGGCACTCATAAAAATAAAAAAAAATAAAAAAAATAAAAAATAAAAAAAAACAAATCATTTTCTCTTATCTAAATCAAAATACAAAGCCGTTAAAATATAGCATTAGAAAAGAATTGCTGACAACACTTTGGTAATTAAAGCTTTAAATCCCTCGTTAACTAGAAGTTTTAAGGATAAGAATTTTGAAATTTGTTTCTTATATGCTAGTTTGGAGAATCTTTGGTAGCACACCATCGAAAGAACATGAAATGGTATTATCCACACGTAGTCTACATGGTCGGAGAAATAAGGAAAAAGAAAATACTCATGGGAAACTATATCTGCTGTCATTGCAGTATAAACTTTTTCCTTGATTTTTATGATACGATACGAGAAAGAAAGTTTTCGTTCATTAACACTAAAAAAATTTAACTTTGAACTCACAGTGAAGATTACACCTTTTCTTCATATTTTAATATTCAATTTTTTCTATTTCTCCAAAAAATAATAAAATATTGAAAAATCATTTTAGTCCTCCATAACCCAATTGGGGAGCTTGGAAGGGTTGTTAAATGTCGCACCGGAGGCCGGAGGAGTTGCTTCCAAGGAAAGAGAACGTCAACAAGGGATGGTGGATTTAATTTTAGTCTTCTACTTGGGAAATTTGGATGGGTTGAAGTGATAGAGATTTCAAAAGCCCATCTCATTCGTTATTTTATAAAACAAATTGGGAATGATTTCTTAGAGGTTTTTGATAAAATATTACAAAAACACCATTAAATGGGTGTGAGATCCTCAATGACATGGAACCATTTGCCCCATTATTATTATTATTATTATTATTATTATTATTATTATTATTATTGGCAAAGTATATTTGCTTGAATCGATATATATACTTATTTGATTGGCCCAAAAATGAACCACGTTGAATATAATGGACTCCAAATTTATGCTCATGTAGATCCTTAGGTCCTGCTAACATGTTAACTTTCGATCCAAACGAAGTTTAGTAGTGGAAAGATGGAGTACGAAATTCAAAACTACGAAAAAATGCACAATAATGATCGGGACATACATGAGGATGCATGTCAATGCATAATAAAATATATAAGTTGAATTTGAGCCTAAAACTTAATAAGGTTTATGTAAAAAATAGATAAGTTGTGAAGAAGACGAACAATAAAAGGAATTATTTTCTATATTTCTGATCTGTCTTACACTTACTTTTATATATGTAGGAAATTAGTAGTGTTAGAGTAAGCTTAAGACTAGGACAAAATCATATATCTATGTAATGATCTCAGATATATAACTTAAGTATAAAAGTAAATACTGCACTTATTGTATTTTAAGAAAAAGAAATAATAAGATAGGACTGAGTCGTATTACCAGTCACTTTCCTTAAGATTAAATTCACCCTTACGTGTAAAGAGTTCCCGTGAAATAATCCTCAGGATAAAACCACCCCAGTAATTTGAAGCTTCTTCCACTTAAGTTGCACTCCAAGAAATGGCATTCGTCAGAATCACGACGGCTACAATTAATACTTAAGGAAAACAGAACTTTTCTTGTATTTAAAACAGAGAAACGTTGGAGGGAGAGAGAAAGAGAGAGTTCTATACGAACTTGAATATGTACATAGGCCTTAGGATTGTTCTCCTATTTATAGAAGATGAAATGCCAATCCAATGGGTTCAAAGGATAGGTGCATCCATCCGATGGGTTATGATGAGTGGGTACATCCTTTGAATGGATGGCCTGGATTTGATCTCCCAATGATCATATATATCAACGGTTGAGATCACACCCCCTGAATCTGTATAAGTACAAAACCATATATAGGTATCTATTCAAGAATACTTATCTTTACGTATTTAATAGGTATCTATTCATGTTTACATACCTCTATGTACGTAGAGACATATTCTAAGCAATAATTAGGTCCATGGATCTATCCACACCCACACTCACACCATATAAGTCTCCTCAATCTTGTTTCATTTAGCAATGTGAGAGTAAAAGAGCTAAACCAACTAAAAAACATATTATGGGAATTTTGCAAAACCAAAATCCCGAAGGAGGAAATTTTGGAACTTTTAATTTGAGTTTTTGAAAAAAACCAACTCAATACTGTCTATAATAGATTACCTATCTATAATAGATTACCTACAAATATCCTAACTGGTATTACAGGTTACACATATTACTGAATTACATGGGCCATGGGCTATACAAACTACATCCATTATTCACCCAAAAAAGAAGAAGAAGAAAATAACACAATATCCATTGGCTCCCCAACAGTAGTGGACTATCAAGAGATAACAGAAGTTATCTATGACGGGGCCAAGAAGTTATTCACTCACTATATAATTATTATATTGATTACATATGCCTTATTCTTCAATCTAACTCCCTTGCTATATATTCAAATTAATTACACGGATATATGAACCTAACTGGTTAGGAAAAGCTTTATGCTGATCAGTTCCTGGATATAAACAACAATTTTTAGATTCGTGCAAGGGCCTTCTCAAATTGGATCCATTTTTGCTCAAGAGTTCCACTGTATCCAATCGACATCCTAATTAACCCCGGTGAGATGCCAGCCATCTTCTTTTCCTCGGCATTCATTTCGCTACTAGTACTGCTGCCAGAGCATGACATAAGTGTCTCATGGTACCCCAAGCTAACTGCCATTATACCAAACCGGGTGCAATTTTGCAGCTGGCTCATCAATTTGTTTGCTTTCTCCTCTGTCTCCATGTCCAAACATAAGATTCCACCAAACCCATAATTCTCATTTGCCATGGACTTCAAAAGAGTGTGGTCTGGGTGTTCTTCAAGCCCTGGGTAAATAACCTTCAGTCCCAATTTCATCATCCTCGTAGCGTAAACCATTGCTCGTCGGCAATGTTCCTTCATTCTTAGGCTCAGGTGGGGAATTCTCTCGGAGAGCTCGAATGCAACCTTAGCATTCATGCTTGGACCAAGAAGCATCAGTGCCCCTTGATGAAGGTCCATCAGGGAATTCACTAAGCTAGCAGACCCACAGATCGCACCTGCATCCCATCCCAACCAAAGCAATTATTAGCAAATTGACGGTAAACTAATTTGATGTATGCATGGCTTCAAATTATCCAAGAATTCATGCCAGTACGCGGAAGGTGTATGGTTGAATCTGAATATGAATTTTCACATGTGGTATCTATCCAACGGTAAAAAATTGAGACATCTTCCATCCTGCCACATGGCAGAATTAGAAGTCTTCAATCCTATGGAGTAATTAAAACCTCTTTACAGTTTTTAAAGGCGAATGAAATTGCCATCCATTCTAAGATGAAAATGTAAGTAACAGATGTGGGTGCATGACAAAGATCTTCTTGATTGACACATGAGAGATGAAGAATATATACTTACCAGCAATAACGTCGGCCCCACCACTGATGTACTTAGTTAGGCTATGCACTACTATATCGGCACCCAAGCTAGCAGGGGAGAGTAGCATGGGAGTGAAGGTGTTATCCACCACAACCTTCACTCCCTTATCATGCGCTATCCTATAGAGCTTGGGCAAGTCAGCAACGATGAGAGTAGGGTTAGACATGGATTCCAGGTAAAGCACAGTAGTCTTTCCCTCGACAATGGCATCCTTCACCATCTCATGATCTCTCACGTCCACAAAAGTCGTAGTTATGTTGCAAACCCTAGGAAGTAAGTGGTTTAACAGAGCATGTGTCCCACCATACAAGCAACACGATGCGACCACGTGTCCACCGCTACTGCATAATTGCATCAGGACTGTTGAAATTGCGGCCATGCCGCTGGCTGTGCAGTATGCAGCCTCGGTTCCTTCTAAGGTTGCAATCTGACGACTGTGATTTAAGACTGTAGGGTTGAAATGACGGCTATAGATGAAGAAGCCTTGGTCAGGGGCGAGCTCGCCGGTGAACATTTTGCGCATGGTCAGTGGCTCCATCACTGTGAAGGTGGTTGATGCTTCAATTGACATGTTGATGCCGTCGTGCTCGCCGAACTCATGCCGTGCGGTGGCAAGAGCCATGCTTGGGTCTTGCTTTCTATTTTTTTGCTTTTTTTCCCAACCTGAATCCATCTGATCCTCTTGCTTCCACTCTAATGAATCCATATGTGTGTGTGTGTATGAGAGAGAGAGAATCTGTGTGTGTGTGTTTTGCGAGGATGGATTGAAAAGTGGATATGGTCTCTCTATATATATATATATATATATGTAGTAGCTAGGTGTGAATGTAGTGAGGATACGAGGGCAGACGGAATTCATAGAGCTGTACACACTAGGATAAGACGACTTTCAAGGTATTCAACTAAAAAAACAAAAAATAAATAAAAACAAAAACAAAAAAGGACTTAAAAAAAAGAGAGACTCTCAATAGGCATTCAACTAAAAAAAAGGTAAAAAGAAAAAAACTTTCAGGTATTCAACCAAAAAAGGGAAAAAAAAGAGACTTTCAATAGGTATTCAACTTAAAAAAAAAAAGATAAAAAGAAAAAGAAGGCAAGATGGATAAGACTTTCAAATGAAAATATATTGATGACGTTTTCCCACATTCACCGACAAGATATCTAATGGCATCTTGTGATGGCATCGTTGGTTTGGACTGGGATTCTCTATAGTGAGGATCCTAGTGAGTTGTAGTAAGGATCTCATCCATTCAAAATGGATCGATATATATCTTGATGTATTTTGATGGCCTTGAGATACATGCCGATCCACTTTGAGTGGATAAGATCTTCACTACACGGGTGGCCTCACTATAAAGGATCTTTTTCATATAGGTTTACAAGAAAGTACCATTGAAACTGGAGGATAGGTTGTCGATACTGAAAAGGATATTTGTACCAACTGCAACAAGAGGCATTTACCGTACCCTCAACGGATCACCTGCACGTAATTGGTAAGTAATTACTCTTTTAGTATGTTCTTTGGACGATAAATGTCCTATGGAGTTAACGGTGTTAACTTACGTTAGCTAAATAAATTCTATTTCTTAATTTCTTTTATTTAAGTAATTCATTTGGTGAATTGACAATCACGTTTTTAAAGGTAAGTAATCTATTAGAAATAAAACTTTAACGATTTTTAAGGTAAGTAAATCAATTAGAAATAAGACTATAATCATTTTTAAAAAGAATAATAATTAGAAAAAAAAAACTCTAATAAAACTCATGAATTTTAATTCAAAAGAGCTTTAAAAAAAAAAAAACTGATTTCCGTTTTCTCTCTCTCTCCAACTCTTTTTCTTTTTCCTTTAAATTTTGTTATTTTAATTCAACATAGTCTGAAGGAACTTTTTTTTTTTTCGTATTGAGATAAAGCTATGTTGACTTGTCCACGTATATTTTGCAGGTAAGTAAATCAAGGATCCACATCCTTGCCCGCCTGAGTTTGGGCAGGAGACTTGGCGGCCCGGATGGATGGCCACCACCTGGCTCTCGGGTGATTTCGAGCCCTCCATCCGAGCCGACACCCCTGTCGCCTCAGCTTGTCAGCTCGGGTGTCCGCTCAGATGGAGGGCTTGGATCCACCCGAGAGCCAAGTGGCGGCCATCCATCCGGACCGCCAAGTCTCTGGCCCAAGCTCAGGCGGGAGATGATTTCTATACGTAAATCAATTAGAAATAAGAATCTATCCATTTTTAAAAAGAATAACAATTAGAAATAACTCTAATAAAACTCACGATTTTTTAATTCAAAAGAGTTTTATCTCATTTAAAAAAAAAAAAAGTGATTTCCTTTTTCTCTTGTACTCTCCAACTCTGTTTTATTTTTATTTTTTTTCCTTTAGATTTTGTTATTTTAATTCAGCGTAGAAACGTTTTTGTTTTTCAATGAGATAAAGCTATGTCGACTTGTCCACGTGTATTCTGCAAATTATCTCATCCTGAAAGATTGTTTATTGATTCTAGCAACATTGTACTTTGCAGCAAGGATTCAATAAAATTGGATATTGGATCATACATCCATTCATATCCATTTCTGCCAACATTGATTTGATTCGGATTTTCTTATTATTTTTATTAAAATTTTTAATTGAATTAGCCACATGTCTTAATTAACTACGCCATTGATCTGTATGGATTAAGAACAAACAAAAATAGCTGGTTAATGCCTTCATTAGCTCCAAGGGCAACTATACTTCACCCTTGAAAAAAAAAAAAAAAAAAAAAACAAAACAATCAAACGACAAATCCAAATCCTCTCATGTTTGGGTATTAACATGAGGAAAACAAGCCACCGTTGGATGGACGACAGCTAGTAATTTTTTAATCCAATGATAAAACAATAAAAATGTAGTATAACGATTATTATTTTAATTCAACATAATCAAGACTCAACTCCGTGCAAGAGTGTCTTATAGCCATTCATTTTAGTTTCACACCACCAAAAACAAACTTATAGCCATTCATTTTAAATTCACACCACCAAAACAAATCACTTCCAATATTTCCATTAATATCTAAAATAGCAAATTGATGTGCCATAGATCTCATTGGTTCTTTTTTTCGGTAAATGATCCCATAGGTTCTTAAAGGAAACAAAGGTGAAGAACCTTTTAAAATATGTAGAACCCAAGTAACAGATAGAGCCTTCATGATTTCGTAGAAGTTAATCTATGTATTTCTATAAATATGAATGGCCTCTTTGGGTGACATATAGTCTCTCTTTTGTGCATGTGATGTTCCTCTTTCGGTGATTTGACCTTTATTTTAGGGTTATTATGAGAAGGAATTTGGAACTCTGATACCATGTCAAGTTTTTACTCAAAAATTTAAACTAATAAGTAGAGGAACGCTCCATATACAAGACCACATGATTCCAATCTCATTAGCAATATGGGACTATTCCCAATAAGATCCTTTTGCTTCCTCTCTAATGAACTCATGTGTGTGTGTGTGAGTGAGAGAGAATGTGTGTGTGTGTGTCTGTGTTTTGCGAGGATGGATTGAAAAGTTGATACGGTCTCTACATATGAAGTAACAAGCTGTGAATGTTGTGAGAATAAAAGGGCCGGCGGAATTCATAGAACTGTACACAGACTAGGATTTATAAGACTTTCAAGATATTCAACCAAAATAAATAAATAAATAAATAAGGACTTTCAATAGGTATTCAATCAAAATAAATAAATAAATAAATAAGGACTTTCAATAGGTATTCAACCAAAAAAGGTAAAAAAGAAGAAGACTTTCAATAGGTATTCGACCAAAAAACTAAAATAAAATATAAAAAAAGAAGGCAAGATGCAGAAGACTTACAATGAAAATTTCTATTGATGGCGCTTTCCCACAGTCACCAACAAGATCTCTAGTGGCATCTTGTCACGGCATCGTAGGTTTACAAGAACTTACAATTGAAAATGGAGGATAGGTTGTCGATGCCGAAAATGATATTTGTACCAACTGCAACTAGAGGCTTTCGCAGTACCCTCCTGTTTTGGCTATCATCGGTAGGATAATAAAAAAAAATCTTATCATTATACTGTTGATTCTTGCAGTTAGTCTTATACCATACCAAGCACGCATCCATCGTCCCCTATTCCTGTGCCGAACCCGATAACCCTGACCATACCAGCCTATAACAATCCAACACGTCAACACACGCCTTACTCCCAAAACAGTTCAGCTGATCTGCATGAAAGAAGAATGTCGAAGACTCATCCACCCATGCCATGCTTAATGTAAGGACAATCTGACCTAAACCACCATTTATGCATGAAAGAAGAATGTCGAAGACTCATCCACCCATGCCATGCTTAATGTAAGGACAATCTAACCTAACCACCATTATAAATGGACCTCACGAACGGCACAAGTTCAAGGTTATCTTGATATAAGCATCGGAATGATCACTAGACTTAGTGTCCAACCTCTTTTGTTTACTTATCCATGTATCTTCCGCAAATCGATTATCTCATCTCAAAAGACCGTGCCTGTTGATTCTAGTAACACTGCACTCTGCACCAATGATTTAATAAAATTGGATATTGGATCATACATCCATTCTCATGTAATGTGAGTCCAATACATCTAGCCCCATTCTGTCTTGTGGTCATTGTATCATCTTAGGACTGCATCTTTTGTTTTAAATTTTCTCATTATTCGCTAATGACAATAAATTACATGCCTTGATCAAAGAGTGATATGCATGTTCACTAAAAACCATGAATCTGAAACCAATAAACGTGTCAAAAATCAGTCTAGATAAGAAGTTTCAACTCATCTTTCAAAAAAAGTTGTTTGACATTAAACCAATCCAAACAGACCCATTTTCTATCACCACCATGCCAACCACCAACTTTGCATTGAGGTGGTAGATCACCCAAATGTCCTCAAAGTTTGATGTTGAGAAAGCACTATCATTTATCCTTCAACAAAGGTATGAAAACATGATTTCTTATCAATATCTGAGCATACAAGGTGGCAGCAGAAACTAATAACCCCAGACTTTACGCTTAGTGGAAGAAGAAGAAACTTTTTCAAGTGAGCAAACGGTGGAGGCAAGTGTCTAGAAACTCCCACGTGTAGGGAAATACTAGCTATAAATAGATGATTTCCCTACCTACCCTCATCACAAGCATTGATCAGCTGCAGTTAGTAGTCCGTCTACTACACATTCTTTGGCTTTGTAAGAGCTGTTCCTAAGTAAGAAAAGGTCTGTTTCAGATAGGAAAGATGGCTACCATTAAGCCACTAGTTGTTGTGCTTTTTGTGACTTCCTTTGTTGTTCAAGCAGAAAGCCGTAAACAGAAAGGATTTGGGATTGGATTTAGGTGGTGGAGTTGGAGTGGGTGCCGGAATAGGCCTTGGGTTAGGAGGTGGCAGTGGTTCTGACTCTGACTCAGGCTCCGGCTCTGGCTCGGGATCTAGTTCTGATTCTGGAGCAAGTTCTGCTGCTGGTTCTGGAGCTGGGTCCAGTTCTGGCTAAGGAGCAGGTCGTATGCTGGATCTGGAGCTGGGTCGGGCACTGGTCGTGGTCAAGGGCATGGTTCTTTATATGGAGAAGGCCATGGCTATGGTAAGGGATCTGGGACCGGGTCTGGATCCGGAGAAGGATATGGTGAGGGCTATGGGGAAGGTCGTGGATAGGGTAGTGGGCATGGAAAGTAAGGTAATGTAATGAAATGATTGGAGCTTTTGATGATCAACATTTCTGTACAAAAATAAGGAAAGAAAAATTTTCATCTAATCTCCAAAAACTATGTCAAATCTGATCTACTATGCAATGATTTTCAGAAACTCTAACCGATCCCATTTAACTGACAAACTTGACTGAACATGTGAGTAGACAATCTTACCCTTTCAATTTGAAATTTTAAAACACTAAAATGAGATAAAATTACTAATTTACCCTTAAAATTTCTCCCATAATCCCTCTTTTTTTCCTTAAAATTTCTTTACCTTCCCCTCTTCTTGGATTCTTTCTCTCACTCTGGCCATCGATGGCCCCACACTTGTAAAACCACAGCTCACCTTTGTGCCATTTGTCTGATGAACATAGTTAAGAGTTTTGCCGAAATTTTGGATTTCGGCCGAAACATATCGGTTTTTATTAAAACCGAAACAATACTTAGTCGCGGTACGAATTTTATCAAAATTCGATCCGAATTTTTTTGTTTCAGCTATATTAGGGCTTTTACTAGCTTTTTCGACAAAACCAGTCGATTCTCCTTCTCGACCAAGGAGACAACCAGAACTATGCTTATCATATCTTTAACAGGTTGTACAGTGAATCAAGTATCGCAGCTTTCGGCTATGGACAGGAAATCGAGGGTTTTGACGAAGAGGACGAGGAAAGTACAAGAAGTTAGAGAGACTATTAGGTATGCTTCAAGGGAAGTTACGCAGAGATTATGAGGGCATTCTCTTTCTCTGACTTCAATCTTCATAGTAAGCCCACCTTGGCACCAAATAAAAAAGAAATTATGAGGACATTCTCTTTCTCTGACTTCAATCTTCATTCTGTAAATGTTTAACCATGGCCATGGGTTACGATTAAAATTTTCAGGAAGAAAATGCAAATACTCAGGCCAAAACAAAGAGAGACTGACCTTGTTAAGAATTCAGAAATGGGTTGAGCACAGAGGATAGGGGAATTATCACCATTAGAGATACAATAGAGATCGTGCAGAAGATCTTCGTAAGTGACAACAGGTAAGAGCTTTTTGAAGGATTCATGGTCGATACGACCATTAAGGCGGTGACGCTGCAAGTACTCGACATGAGAGCTGCGAGAGAGTATCTCCGCAAGCATACGCTACTGAACTTGATCGGCGTTGGATGTAACATCTTCGATGAACTCAAGTGTTTTCTTGTTCTTTTCTGAAAGATTACCATCAACGACGATTGGGGATGTGGCTTTGGGAGCTTCCATCATGTTTCCAGAAGTAGAACAGAGATTAGAGCTCCACTAGGTTTGAGAGAAGAAATAATATATGATATATGTTATGTTGATGACGCACCGTTCTTGCTCATTCATCTTTTTTGTAGGTGGTTGAAGCACAATTCATTGACGTATCACCAAATTGGGAAATTCATTTGTATGTCTTGTGAAAATGTCGAGTTGATAAGGTAGAAGATTTCTTCTCCTTCATACAAAGTAGCAGCATCCATCGTCAGCGAAGCTGGTTCACTGTAATTGTCACCAAAAATATCTAATGGCTTCCTTGCTAGTTGATTGTAGTCGTCGCCGAATGAAAACGGCAGCACTCTCTAGTCGATGAACAAGAGTTTTACCGTTGTAACTCATCGGGGAAGAAAGGTGTCGAAAGAGGGTTTCTTCTTTTTACTTTTACTGTAGAAGATGAAAAATTGATAAGTAAAGGTGTTTTTTTACTTTGGGGGGGTATTATGGTCTTTTATTTTTAGAATAAGGACAATATTGTCCTAATATTTGCAATTAACGGGACTCTACTAACGGGTGGGGTCTCTTTGATAAACGGTGGAAAATTTTTGAGAGGTAGATGAGACATTTGAAAACCTTTTGGGTGGTAAATGAAACTTTTGAAATTTTTGAGGGTTAGATTGAATTTGACATAGTTTTTGGGGCTTAAATGAAAAAATTTTCTTAAAAATGGTGTATCTGAAACCTATTTACCTAGCTGGACAACTTTAGTTGTCAATGATTTCCTTATGTAATATTTTCTAATGTTATCTCCTATATATGTTTGCTTGGATTGAAGGAATTTAATTCTTTTGTTAAAGGTCAACAAGGAATATACAGGAAACAGCATCAATCAAAGAAAATGTAATTTGTATTCCTGTAAAATTATATGTAACCATATAATTTGGGCTAAAGATTTTATGCTCCCCAAATGTTGGTTCAAAGTCGAAGATGGAAGAAGTAAGGGTGTCAAAGGGTACTGTTTCAGTATATAGTGGTATGGTTTTGATTTTCTAAGATACGTAATGGCCTGAGTAATACTAGTATTGTACCATTCCTTAAACGGTATCAAAATATAATCATTATCGTACCATTCGTTAATCGGTTTGACTCTTTCAATATAAATGGTACGTACAATACGTTGTGAATATACGGTTTCCTTGTGCCATATCTACCAAGTCTATGTGCGGATGCTGTTGATCATTACATTGATTCATATATAATATGAGGACATTAGCATTGAATATGTGAGGTAAATCTCTAAAACTCCGAATCTAATAGTATAAACTCTAAGGTAATGAGACAATATTAATTCCATACCATTTATCGACTTTATTACCAAATATCCCACCATTTATTAATTGGTTTGATAATTTTGGTATAAACGGTTCGGGATTATTTTGAAACCATTTTGACACCCTTTGGAATGAGTGTATAACAATTTGGATTCTTGTATGGACTATGACAATGCATGTGTCAATGTGATAGAAGACACTACATATATTTTAGTTACCAACAAATTGTATTCCAAAACAATAGGCCGGGGAAGTGCCTTGGAAGGAAATTACTACAATGAAATGACAATAGATCTTAGTTTAATTTGTGATACTTTTAACAATCACATTTTAACAATTCATGTGCCTTGTTTCAAGGTCAAATCTGACACTAAGATGATTGTCGGATTCTTTATCACATAGATTCACTTGCCCACTCCAAAGTATAATAATCATTTTTCTTTATCCAAAAGAAAAAGTAGGATTCCAAAATTTAATTTTTACCCTAGTAGAGATATTTATAATTAGTTTCTTTCTTTTCTATCTTCCCTCGATCTATTTTATTTAGTTATTTATTAGAATGATTATAATTTGGACGTCAATCCCAAGCAAGTGTTTGGATCTATTATGACATAACCCTGAGATACTCAATGAATCATTTAAATCTTGTATAACCCTTTCCCTGTTTTGGCTTAACACAAAATTATTTTTGATGCAACCTATTTTATTCCTATCTAAATGCATGTATTAAGTGTCTAGATAATTAATTTTTTTATTTAAAAAAAAAAACTGTACATATAGAAAAGGGGAGTGGTTAATTGCTTGGGAGCAATTTTCATGAGGGGTTTTTTGTGTGGTTAGAGAAAGGGAAAGAGTATAATGGGAACTTCAAATACAAAGGGGTCAGAGGAGGATTGGGATCCTCAATAATGAGGCCACTCCTGTAGTGAGGATCCCATCCACTCAAAATGGATTGGCATGTATCCTGATACACCTTGACTGCCTCGAGATACATGCCAATCCACTTTGAATGGATGGGATCTTCACTATAAGAGTGGCCTCACCACAGACAATCTTTTTCCTAGAAATTTATCCTTTTTAAGGGTGAAATGCTCAACCATGCCTCTCCTTAGCCAAGGGGCATGCAAAACAGCCAAACTTTCTCCTATAGATGATTGATTTGCTACATATTACCTATAAGAGAAAGTTTGCTAGTCAGTGGACAAGATAACCGTCTATCCAAGAGTACCTGTAGATGGTTTGCTACATATTATCTATCATTAGAGGACTGAAGTAGCAACCCTATCTCTTGGATAAAGATTATCTTGACTACCAACTAGTTATTAAGCATTTTCTTGCATTAGTACATCCAACTAGTTATTAAGCCTTTTCTTGCATCAATACATAGTCCCCTAAATAAGGGCCTTCTAGTTAATTAGTAACTTTCCTCTTTTACCTAACAAAACTGCCCCCCAGCAAACCCTTCCTCTTATCTATTTGTACAGATTTAAAAAATAAAAATAAAAAATCAGTTACACCCTAAGGTGCCCTAGGGCAAAAATTAAATTTTGAAACCCTACTTTTTCCTTTTAAATCAAGTAAAAGGATTATTATATTTTGGAACTGCTTCCGACCATTTTTTGCCACAAATCTAGACAATAGAAATTAATTTTATCTATAAGGATGTCTAATACTCAAAGAGATCTTCTGAATGAGATATCCATGCCCACATTTCATTCCAATTTTGTAAGATATTGCAATCGGAAACCGTTCAATCCATTTTCCAGCCATTTCGGTAGGTTTCTGACTGAATCACCTCTCGATTTCTATGTTAATAAGAAGTGCTCGGAAATACCTTTGAAACCACATGTGGTACAATCCAACGGTCAGATTAAAACAAATTACAAAACCATAATTTCGGAGTACCAGATTGGCAAGGACCTGCTGATCTGCAGGTGGACCATGTGGATTGCAGACATCGGATTTTGCCACCCCTACAGCAATGATGATAACAAGGATTTGATCTCTCGATCTCTCTCTCTCCATCCGGCATAGTTTCTTCATAGAATGACATAGGCTAACATTAGGGAGGACTTAGACTATTGTAGAACCCAGAAAAAATCTAACCGTTGGATCGTAAGAAATCACCACTAAAAGAGAAGATTTTATTTTAAGGCATTATGGTTGACTGATATCTTTTAATGGAATTCAAACTTTAGGTAATTCTCCAATTCTGTTGATGATAATGTGTACAGTAGCGTATAAAAATCCGAACCTTACCTAGTGGTGCTATTTTTTTATTTTTTTTATTTTTTATTTTTTTAGATGATGATCAAGAACATGATATTGTCCATTCAAATGAAATTCCCTTTATTAGTTGCCACCATAACCAGAACGTACACTACAAGAAAAGTCACCTTTAGCAAGATAAAAACCACCACAAAAGTGTCGGCAAAAGTGCTGAAGCAAATGATAAGTAAGAGCAAAATTTCTTCCACATGTTTCATAAATATAGATGTTGCATTTAGCAGCGTATAATATAAATAGCAACGATCAACACCAGCTTCTAAAAGTGTAACAGGATGAACAGTTTTTAGGCGATTTATTTACGGTTGCTAAGGATCATTTAGTGGCAGTTTATTACCATTGCTAATTGTGGCAAAAAGGAAACAAAACAGTGGCGGTTATTTTACCACCACTAAACATATATTTAACAACAGCACCAACGAATAATTTTGTATTTAATTTTTCCCAAAGCCGTAATACTATTCATACATGTACCTGTAAATTGGTAGCATCTATCATCAATTATCATGTTTAAACAATTTAAACGACAAACTAGTTTATCCTCATTATCAGTCACATTTAAGCCAAGTTTTTTGCATGCTTGGGTTTCCACTTGGTCTTTCCTCTTACAACCACAGCCCCACACTCAGAACGCAGTAAGTGGAAACACTGATCCACTGTTTCATGGCAAAAAGAAGTTAGAGACTGAAGCACATCATCCATCGCACACTCCCTCCTGTACTCCACTGTGATATCATAAAGCTCATGGCTCTCCAAGAATGAGATGGGAACACTCTGCAACATCCATCACCATTATATATATTTCATTCAATTTCAATTCATCATAAAAAACTTCACAAGAGCTGCTCTTAGGCCAACACAAAAAGAAAACCAGGCATGAAATGATTGAACCCAGCCTGGGTCTAGTTGCACCTCTAGATACAAAGAAAGGAAAGAAAAACAAACAAATCAATTATATGCAAAAACTAGGATCTAACCTCAAGCATCATCCCAACGTATTTCACATTGTTTACATGCTGATTAATATCCAAATCATTCCACCGAGGCTGCAGATTCAACATGCATGTTTTTCAAGTCATTATAAAAAATATAAAGTCCAAAACCAAATTTGTGATATATATATATACTTACAGTCAAACCGTTTCGAACATACTCCATTTTGTTGTGATCAAGCTTTGGTAATCTACTGCTATCTTTATCAAGAAGAGGAGGACGGTTTATGTATTGCGGTTCAAATTCTCTTCTGACCCCCTCTGGCCATTCAGATAATTTTCTTGTTCCTTTATTCATCATCATTAACTTGCTGCATAAGATCAAAATGAGAATTAAAATCCAGTTAACCACGTATATAGAAGAAGCACCTGCTATTTGAACCATCAAATTCATGAACATTAATTCAATCCAAACCTGGAGGCTCGTGTGAGTGTTTGCCCAGTTTTTGAATCACAGATAATCCATTCAATACCCAGAAAGTTCTTTCCAGAAGGAATAAACCAAGTATCAACTCGAATATCATCATTCCTTCAATTAATTAAAAGAAAAAAAAAATCTTTAAGCCACATGACTTTACATAAGAAAATTATATAATCAAGGGTACTCAATTAAGATATTGCTAGTTTTTTTTTTTTTTTTTCAAACTACGTGCAACTAAGTTATAGAATCCAGTCAATTCAGTCTTATAAAATGAAATTTTAATTTGGTATTCCGGAAATTTCAAAGACAAAGTGAATTACCAAGTAGGATAGCGATCCACCACAACATGTGTGTTAGAGAGGATCCATATTAAGTTCCTTGCACTCATCTCTGGTGTCGAACCCAAACCATCCTTTAGAACCCCCATACTCCTGAAATGCCCAAGAACCGTTTCCTGCGCATGACCATCACCATGAGGGACTAAATTTTATGTTAACCTCGGTAAAGAATATGACTGATATCTCTCTCATATATATACACACACGTGCACGCATAAGGGGTTGAATAAGTTTCAAAACTTACCACTTGGCACATAGGTGGATATACAACAATTGATTGTTCACACGATTGAGGATTTTGCACCCATCCCACGGGTCTTCATTCAGTTCCAAAATTCGATATTAGATTGGCTGCTTCGTATTGGCATCAGCCGAGACAGATACCAAGGCCAATATCGATTCTGGCCATATTAGTGGGATCGGTCCCAGGATCTGATCTTGGCCTGGATCAGCCAATCTAATACCCTTTTAAGAAAAATAAATTCTTTGTGGCACATGTTAACTATCTAAGGGAATCTGTTGCGACCACCATCTATAGTGAAAAAAAAAAAAAAAAGGTTTAGTTTTTTAATATTAAAAAAATCTATTCAGGTTGGATTCGATCGGTCCTATCTGTTTAAATTAAAATTTGACGTCTCTACCTGTCGGCTCATGTGGCAATACTCGACTAATAAATAAACTCATCACATTAAGGCCAATAATATGGATTCTAAAGAATCTAAATCAAACCTGTAAAAGATTCATCAATGTCTGTATGGTTGCTGTGTGATTAGGGCCCATATCATAAGATCTAACTGTATAGTTCTCAGAGAAAATGCGGCTGTCCTTCTCAACCTTCCCAAGAACGAATGTATCGGCAATCAGGTCGAATTCCTTCTCCCTTCTGTCAGGAAGCTTCAAGTGCCTCACACCTGCTACGTTCATGGTTATTTGACTATTTTTCATGGAAGTTGCTCGGAAATTTGCCTGAAACAGCAAAACGCCACCAGAAGAAGAAGGACGAAAAGCTTTAGACTTGATTCTAAGAGTACCCAAAGAGTTTGCTTCCCTGCCGAGCATCATTGTGGTGCTAGTGGAAGCCATGATTTGTCTAACTGTGTTGAAGCTAAAATAGAACAATTACAAACTTCTTGGGACTGAACTTCAGAAGATGCTTGAAAATATTGTATTCTCTAATGCCAAAAACATAGGACCATTTATAGGCAATTTTTAATTAACAATTCCATGTTAATTAAACAACAAAGATACGGAGACCAATACGAAAAACGTGACTCACATGTACATTGATGAATTTTTTTTTTTTTTCTAGTCAAAAGCAATCTTAGTACTAATACCAATCTCATTTTCTTTCTCTCTTGGTTCACATTAATTTGGAGATCTTTCATGTATTCTTTTGAGTTCATTGAATATAAATCATTATTTTGACTATCAGCACATTTATACCTACTGTTTGTCCCTTCTAACCAAACACTTCCTCTGGATGAAATCCTGTTCTGGAAGTTAGAGGGGTATAATCGATGATTTAATTAACAACGTAAGCAATAAGAAATTCAAAAAATAATATTTCTTAGAAAACATATCACATCCGTTTTCTTTTTCTTGTTCACCTCCCCTGAAAAAAAAAATACCAAGCACCTCTAATTTTCAAGGTTCTCGTTGATCTGGATATCTTTAATTTCATGTATTCTATATAAATCATTATTTTCTTACCATATATATACAAACAATAAAGATAAACAACAGACCTTGAATAAATTGGTCAATTATCTAATTTTAATAAAGGGAGAAGTCAGTTCTCTAATTTCTTATTTCATTTACTCATATAAGCAACGACAGATTTTTCTGATCTGACCAACGTAACTATTCTATGTAAAATTGACAACAAGATAGGGGACCAAATTTTGTGGACTACGAAGAGAAGTTAAAAAATCGTGAGACAAAAACTATCAAATCATTTAAGTTATCATTAAAATAAGAGGTGGAATTAAAAAGATAAACTATCAAATCGATTTAGTTATCAGTAAAAAATCGTAAGAGATCTACCAAATTGGTTATCTAAATAATGGAATTAAAAATGAAATTATCGTTAATCCAAGAGGACACTTGCCATTCAAAGAACGTACTAACAAATGATCCGGACTCTTGTTCACTCACTATATAATTATTATATTGATTACATATACCTTATTCTTTAATCTCCCTTGCTTCTTTTGTATCACATTTTTGCATATTTAAATACAAATTCAAGCTTTGTGCTCAATTCTTCGATATAAACCACAATCTTAGATTCCTACAAAAGCATGACATAAGTATCTCATAGTACCCTAAGCTAACCGCCATTATACCGAACTGGCCTGGTGCAGTTTTGCAGAGGGCTCATCAATTGGTTTGCCTTCTCCTCGATCTATCTCCGAGTCCAAACATAAGATTCCACCAAACCCATAATTTTACCATGGACTTCAAAAGACTCTGGTCTGGGTGTTCTTCAGGCCCCTCTGGGTAAATAAATAACCTTCAGTCCCAATTTCTTCATCCTCATATTGCTCGCTCGCCGGCAATGTTCATTCATTCTTAGGCGGCCCAGGTGGGGAATTCTCTCGGAGAGCTCGAATGCGACCTTAGCATGGTTACCAAGAAGCATCAGTACCCCTTGAAGAAGTTCCATCATCGAATGCACTAAGTTAGCAGACCCACAAATCTTTACACAAAAATTTTTTTTGGTTAGAGTGTAAAAAAATTGAGAGCGAAGGTATTATCCACCACATGGGAGTGAAGGTGTTATCTGTCAAATTTTCAACTCAAAAGTTCGAACTAGTAAGTGGAGGGACTCTCCATATATAAGACCACAGGATTCTAATCTCATTAGCAATGTGAGACTATTCCCAATACTCCCCCTCACATGTAACCCCACCGTTAGGTGGTGTATATATGGTAGTATATGTGGCAATATATGACACTTTTTCGGTGACTGATCCCTCTTTGGGTGATCGATCCCTCTTTGGGTGACATATAGTCCCTCTTTTGGGTGATCGTCCCTCTTTGGGTGATTGATCCCTCTTTGGGTGACATATAGTCCCTCTTTTTGGGTGATCGTCTCTGTTTGGGTGACTAATCCCTCTTTGGGTGACATATAGTCCCTCTTTTGGGTGATCAACCCTCTTTGAGTGACCATAGCCCTTATTCTGTGCAACTGGCATCCCTCTTTCGGTGACTTGGCCTCTTCTTCTTCTTTTTTTGTTTTTTTTTGTTTTGTTATTATGAGAGGGAACATGGAGTTCTGATACCATGTTAAGTTTCCAACTCAAAAGTTTGAACTTTTGAATTGGAAACTTGACATTATCCACCCTTATTGTGTGCTATACTGCACAGTTTGTGCAGGTTAGCAACGGTAAGAGAGACCCGTAGCTTAAATGAATAGCGAGTTTAGTGTTTTATCCATGAGTGGGGAAGACAAGTAGCTTGTGCTAGAATTCAAATCCTCTCTTCCCAGTGGTTCTGGGAGGTCGGGGACGTCCCCGTTGGATGGCCGATACGTGGGTCTCGGGTGAATTTGAGCCCCACGTCCTAGCCGACAAGCTGAGTCGATAGGGGTGTCGGCTTGGACGTGGGGTTCGGATTCACCTAAGACCCACGTGTTGGCCATCTGACGAAAACATCTCCGTCCTCCCAAAATCATTGAGAAGAGAAGATGTGGATCCGGAGTTTGGATCCTCTCCTATTATTGGAGGGATTTTGGTCATGATTTAACGGTTAGAAAGACTGAACAATAGGCAAAGATGTTTCTCCAGTGATTTATGGATCACAAGAAAAAAAGGGTAAGATATTGAAAATTAGTGACACATCTTCCGTTATTTTTACTGAAGAAAACCTGGAACTTGTGGGCTGATAGAATTGTACAACCAATGGAGCTGCTACGATTTATGGGATCACTGGATATGGTCTAATTGCTGACCCAAATCTGTAAGGATTATCTTAGTTGACGTACAGCTCCTAGATATCGAACATATATATATATATATATATATATATATATATATATATATATATATATATATATATATATATATATATATATATATATATATATATATATATTAACCCTTTAATCTCTAAGTATAACATTTTTTCAGTTGGATTATAATTGTCATTTCACATGTATGGGTTTTTAGCTAAGGATGTTTACATGTCTCAACCACCAGGTTTCACTGACCTGAACCATCCTTGTCATGTTTGTAAGTTACAACTCTCTCTCTCTCTCTCTCTCTCTCTCTCTCTCTCTCTCTCTCTCTCTCTCTCTCTCTCTCTCTCTCTCTCTCTTTGGTCTCAAGCAGAACCCCCGGGCTTGGTTTCAACGTCACTCCACATTAAGGGGTGTAAAAAATGGGCCCAGCCCGGTCGCACGACCGAGCCGGCCCGATATAACCCAAACTCAATCCGAACCGAACCAAACCTTAATGGACAGGTTTAGGTCTCTGCTTGTAAATCCCGACACCGTTTCAGCCCAGGCCGAAATCATACAGGACCGGCCCGTTAAGAAGCCCGAACTAGCCCGAATCAATAATACCTAACCCGAACACCCTTAAAGTCCATCCGGACCCAGTTTCTTAATTTTAATGGTTTTAAATTTTGATGGATTATATTACACAGTTATAATTCACTACTTGATCTGAAAGACTATATGAATCTATAGTTGAAAAAAGTATGTTAATTGTTACAATTTACTAAATTATATACATATAGAAGGAATGATGCTAATTTTCTAGATAGAAATAATAAAATAGGCTATATATCTTACATATAAAATAGGCCCAATAAGCTTGATAAGCCCGGTCACGACCGAACCAGCCCGAAATCACCTCAATAAGCATAACCCGATAAAAAATCGACACCGGACCAGCCCGTTAGTTATTGTGTCCAGTGCAACCCAATGCAACCCGAACTTTTAATAGACATGTTTTAAACTGGACTTATAAAACTCGATACCGATTCAACCCCGACCAACGATTGACACCCTTACTCCACATATTTGGAAACTATTGGGTTCAATGCTTCTTGCACCGATAGGTCATTATTCATTCACAACTCCAGCCCTACCAAGGTTTTTGTCCTTGTATATGTGACATCATTATCACCATCAATGATCTGCATGGGTTCCTATCCTCCTTGATCAACTTGGTGTGGAATTCTTTATTAAGGGCCTCAGCCCGCTGAGTTTCTTCCTTAGGGTGGCTGCCTCACCCCATCGACATGGTCTTTTGCTATCTCAGAACGCTGCATCCAAGATCTTCTTCACTGCACCAGCATGGCTGATTGTAAGCCAATCCTTACCCCTATCTCCACCAGCTCAAAACCCTCTCCTCAAGGGGGGTGCCTAACTTGATGATCCCACGAAGTACAGATCGATTGTTGATGCTGTTAAGTATATTACACTCACTAGGTCTGATGTTGCCTATGTCGTCAATCGTGCCTGCCAAATCATGCATGCATCCATTGCCGACCATTGGGCCCCTGTGAAATGCATCCTCCATTACGTCAGGAGCACCATCTCTCATGGCCTCCTTCTTCACCGATCGCCCTCTCTTTAATTACAATCCTTCATTGATGGTGATTAGGCTAGCAGCACTGCTAACTGTAAATCGACTGGAGGGTATGTCATTTATTTGGGTGACAATCTTATCTCTTGGTCATCTCAAGCAATGCACCATTGCTCGCTCTTCAATCGAAGCTGAGTACAAAGCTCTCACCAACGTTGCTACTGAGCTCACCTGGCTCACTTCCTTGTTTCAAGAGCTCGGCCTTACTTTACCTGGCCGCCTTATCTTCTGGTGTGACAACATATGGGCCACGTATCTCTCCAGAAATCATGAGTTTCATGCGCGGACAAAGCATGTGGAGATCGACTTTTACTTTGTTCGTGATATGGTTGCTCTCCGTGCACTTGTTGTAAACTTCATTTCTACCAAAGATCAGCTTACGTAATTTATTTATTTATTTATTTATTTATTTTTTTGAGTAAGGTGATGATCAAGTACATGATATTGTCCATTAAATGAAATTCCCTCAGTTGCCACCATACCCAGCACCACTACAAGAAAAGTTTTCCTATAGCGATGATAAAAACCACCACCAAAGTGTCCACAAAAGTGCTGAAGCAAATGATAAGCAAGAGTAAAAGTTCTCCCCCATATTTGCTACATATAGATGCGGAATTTAGCGGTGGATAATATAAATAGCGACCATTAACTCCAGCTTCTATAAGTGTAAAGAATGCACAGTTTCGAGGCGGTTTATTCACCGTACTAAGGATTATTACCATTGTTAAGTGTCGCAAGAAGGCCAAAAAACAGTGGCGGTTATTTTACCACCGCTAAATACATATTTAACAACAGATCTTGCTGCCAAACGAATAATTTTGTTTTTAATTATTTCCAAAGCCGTAATACTATTCATACATGTACCTGTAAATTAACTGGTAGTATCTATCATCAATTCTCATGTATAAACCAACAATTTAAACGACAAAATAGTTTTAAGCCAAGTTTTATGCATGTTTGGGTTTCCACTTGGTCTTTCCTCTTACAACCACAGCCCCACACTCAGAACGCAGTAAGTGGAAACACTGATCCACTGTTTCATCACAAAAAGAAGTTAGAGACTGAAGCACATCATCCATTGCACACTCCCTCCTGTACTCCACTGTGATATCATAAAGCTCATGACTCTCCAAGAATGAGATGGGAACACTCTGCAACATCCATCACCATTATATATATTTCACTCAATTTCAATTCATCATAAAAAAACTTCACAAGATCCGGTGTTCTCAGGCCAACACAAAAAGAAAACCGGGCTTGAAATGAATGCAACCCAGCCAGATTCGATCGAGTTGCACCTCTAGAACCAGAAAAGGAAAGAAAAAAAAAACAAACATACAAACAAATCAATTATATACAAAAACATGGATCTAACCTCAAGCATCATCCCAACGTATTTCACGTTGTTTACATGCTGATTGATATCCAAATCATTCCACCGAGGCTGCAGATTTAACATGCATGTTTTTTAAGTCATTATATATAAGAAATATAAAGTCCAGAACAAAATTTGTGATATATATACTTACAGTCAAACCGTTTCGAACATATTCCATTTTGTTGTGATCAAGTTTTGGTAATCTACTGCTATCCTTATCCAGAAGAGGAGGACGGTTTATGTACTGAGGTTCAAATTCTCTTCTGACCCCCTCAGGCCATTCAGATAATTTTCTTGTTCCTTTATTCATCATCATTAACTTGCTGCATATATAAGATCAAATGAGAATTAAAATCCAGTTAACCATGTATATAGAAGAAGCACCTGCTTTTTGAACCATCAAATTCATGGACATTAATTCAATCCAAACCTGGAGGCTCGTGTGAGTGTTTTTCCAGTCTTTGAATCGCAGATTATCCATTCAATACCCAGAAAGTTTTTTCCAGATGGAGTAAACCAAGTATCAACTCGAATATCGTCATTCCTTCAATGAATTAAAAGAAAAAATCTTTAAGCCCCATGACTTTACATAAGAAAATTATATAATCAAGGGTACTCAATTAAGATATTGTTAGTTTTCTTTTCTTTTTCTTTTTTTTTTGTTTTCAAACTACGTGCAACTAAGTTATAGAATCCAGTCAATTCAGTCCTATAAAATGCAATTTTAATTTGGTATTTCGGAAATTTCAAAGAGAAAGTGAGTTACCAAGTAGGGTAGCGATCCACAACAACATGTGTGTTAGAGAGGATCCATATTAAGTTCCTTGCACTCATCTCTGGTGTTGAACCCAAACCATCCTTTAGAACCCCCATACTCCTGAAATGCCCAAGAACCGTTTCCTGCGCATGACCATCACCCATGAGGGACTATATTTTATGATACTATAAAGAATATGACTGATCTCTCTCTCACATACATACAACATATACACACATGCACGCATAAGGGGTTCAATAAGTTTAAAAACTAGCCACTTGGCACATTCATGGATATACAACAGCTGATTGTTCACACCATTGAGGATGTTTCACCCATCACGGGTCTTCATTCAGTTCCAAAATTCGATATTAGATTGGTTGATTCATATTGGCATCAGCCGAGACAGATACTAAGGCCAATATCGATTCTGGCCATATCAGTGGGAGGGATCAGTCCCAGGATCTGATCTTGGCCTGGATCAGCCAATTTAATACCTTTTTAATAAAAATAAATAAATTCTTTGTGACACATGTCAACTATCTAAAGGAATCTGTTATGGCCACAATCTATAGTAAAAAAAAAAAAAAAAAAAAAAAAAAGGATTAGTTTTTTAATATTAAAAAAATCTATTCAGGTTGGATTCGATCGGTCCTATCTGTTTGGATTAAAATTTGACAGCTCTGCCTGTTTGCTAATGTGGCAATACTCTACTCCTAAATAAACTCATCATATTAAGGTCAATAATATGGATTCTAAAGAATCTAAATCAAACCTGTAAAAGATTCATCAATGTCTGTATGGTTGCTGTGTGATTAGGGCCCATATCATAAGATCTAACTGTATAGTTCTCAGAGAAAATGCGGCTGTCCTTCTCAACCTTCCCAAGAACAAATGTGTCTGTAATCAGGTCGAATTCCTTCTCCCTTCCGTCAAGAAGCATCAAGTGCTTCTTACTTGCTACATTCAAGGTTATTTGACTATTTTTCATGGAAGTTGCTCGTATATTTGCCTGAAACAGCAAAACGCCACCAGAAGAAGAAGGACGAAAAGCTTTAGACTTGATTCTAAGAGTACCCAAAGAGTTTGCTTCCCTGCCGAGCATCATTGTGGTGCTAGTGGAAGCCATGATTTGTCTAACTGTGTTGAAGCTAAAATAGAACAATTACAAACTTCTTGGAACTGAACTTCAGAAGATGCTTGAAAATATTGTATTCTCTAATGCCAAAAACATAGGACCATTTATAGGCAATTAATTTGTACTTAATAATTCTATGTTAACTAAACAACAAAGATACGAATTATCAAAAAAAAAAAAAAACAACAACAAAGATACGGGGACCAATACAAAAAACGTTATAACTTGTACACTGATGAATTTTTTTCCCTGTCAAAAGGAAATTAATAAAAATTAATATGAAGCAATCTTAGCAGTAATACCAATCTCATTTTCTTTCCTCTTGGTTCACATTAATTTGGAATTCTTTGATGTATTCTTTTGAGTTCATTGAATATAAGTCATTATTTTGGCAGTTTGCACATTTATACCTACTGTTTGTCCTTGCAGAGAACACACCTTCTGGATGAAATCCTGTTCTGGAAGAGGGATATAACCGGTGATTGGACACCATAAACAATAAGAAATAAAAAAAAAATTAAATTCCGTTGAAAACGTGTCACATCTATTTTTTTTCCTTTTCGTTTTTTTTTCGCCTCCAACCAAAAAAAATAGGAACGAACCTTCTATACCTAGTCAACTCTTATTTCTTAGGTTCTCATTAATCTGGAGATCTTTAATTTATATATATATATATATATATATATATATATATATATATATATATATATATATATATACAACGGACCTAGAAAAAATAGATCAATTATCTAATTTTAATAAAGGGAGAAGTCAGCTCGATCTCTAATTTGTTATTTCATTACAAATTTTCACGGTCTGACGAAACGCAACCATTCTATGTAAAACTGACAACGAGATATAGGGGACCGAATTATACAAATCTCAATTCATGAATCCATCAGATTTAGTTCAAATCCGATCAAGTCTGGCTGATTTTGCTGCATATTAGCTTACTATAAAATTTTAATTTTTTTTCTAAATTAGTTGGTAAGATTTAATCTGGCATCCTCAAAAATTCATGTTTCAAGGATAACGATGTAAAAGGATCGAATTCAAATCGAATACACCACTATCCAAATTCGAATCTATTTACCAACTACTATATCCAAATCTGATCCGAGACCTGCCGGATATATAAAAAACAAATTTACATTTTATTTTCAACCAGATATCCTTTTAAAATCCATTCAAATCCACACACACACCAAAAAAAAACACTACTTTTATAAGTGAATGAACAATAATAACCATGAAAAAAAACAAATTTATTATTAATCAAAGGGAAAGAAATACATTTTACTATTCTATTTCATTTTTTAAGAATAAAGAAACAGATTTTTTTTTTTAAGGATATATGCGTCATAACCCATAAGGCTACATTGTTTGCCGATACCTAAATGAAGCGGATTATATCCGCTATCCGTTTAGATGATATTTGAATTTGCATCCGAATTTGATCCCATTTATCGAAATTCTCATCCAAATCCGAACAATCGGATTTTCCTAATGGATACTAGAGCTAATCGAATCTGAATTTTCGACTATCTATTTACATCTTTAAAGATAACCCTAGTAGAACATGATTGGAATTGAGGAAAAGTAATCAAATGGTATTTTGATTAACAAATCTGAAACATGGCATTATCCAAAATATCATTTTAATGCATTTTTCCTCCTCCTGAATGTGTGCTCTAAAAGATACGAGTTTCTAATTAATGCTACATAATATGTCACAACCTAATTAACTTACCCTAGGTACAAAGTTAGTTTTTGGAAGAGGGTTCCTGCGCCTCTAATGCTACATAATATGTCACAACCTAATTAACTTACCCTAGGTACGAAGTTAGTTTTTGGAAGAGGGTTCCTACGCCGACAATGTACAATGTATGGGAATCTCCCACATCATAACATTCAAGATGCAGGAAATGGTCTCATAAACAAGGGGTCCACGTGTTCAAGATCTAAGATAGTGCAGGAAAGCATTTTTACTGGCTCACACTATCAACATAGGATCTTTTTCCTTGATTTTTTTTATTCCATGTTAAAATTTGCATAAAGCATATTAAGCTTTGTTTAATTGCAAGGGAAATTGAAAAGAAGTAAAGTGAAAATTTTAAACTTTAAATAGAAATTTTTGTAATAATTACAAGATATACTATCACATTACTATATATGTAATTAATTCCAAATTATTCTATATTTAATTATTAATTTACATTTTACTTTCATCCAAATCCCTTTCATTTGAAAAAGAAAATAAATTTTATATCTTATATGTATCATTACCAAATATATTAAAAAGTTTAAGTAATTTATACAATTATGTTGTGCTACAAATAAAAAGTTTTCATTTAATGTTAAAAAATTTAACTTCATTTCCCTTCAATTCTCCTTGTAATCAAACAAAGCCTTAAGGAATAGTAATATAGTAAAAGAATGGGGTCTTTACCTGAGTTAGTTATTATTTAGCGGTGTGTATTTAGTATTTCTTAGATGCCGAAATGGGTCAGGCTCCTCTGAATCACCCTTTAGTGATTCAGGGGTGGAGTATACTCTAGATGCATGCCACATAACCTTTGAAATATCCAACGGTTAAAATAGAAAAACCTGTAAAACAAGAGTTTATGTAGCAACACACCAAATCAAATGAGAAAAGAAAAAAATAAATAAATAAACAAAGTCCATTGTGTTTGGGAACCTGGGAGAGCGAGGAAGACGAGGGAGAGAAAAAAAAGAGTTCAGCCGTATTTCTGCTACTGTATTCGCCAGCGATTCTCTGCTGCTGCACTCTCTGGAAGCCGTAGTCGTTCTCTCCTACCGCCGGGGGTATTCTTCGGAGAGTTATTCTCCATAAAAGATCCACTCTGTTGGGATAGACCATAATGAGTTGATAATCGTTCTGAAGTGTCTGGATTACACGAAGAGTTCCACTCCCATCCATCACTTTTTCCTCAATGTATCTGACTCGATCATCGTCCACCTTGTTATTCCTAAAATCATTAATTATATCGTTGTCAAGCTTCATTTTTTCTCTGTCTCAAAGGTTGCATAATGTTCTGGAACGATTCGAATTACCCGGAGATTAACCTTCGGATGTCCAGTTCGAGCGCCGAATGCTCAAGTCTCCCTGTCATCAGGACCATCCAAAAACAATACAACACGAAATGGTGACCAATTTGCTAATGCGCACATAGAGTTTTTCCAAAGCCCCTTTCGACAAGGATTGCAACAGAGCAAGGGGCATTGTCAAGGACTCTTAGGTTCGTAGTCCTAGAACCAAGACGAGATGAATCCGACATGCTGTGTCTGCTAGCTCTTTTTTCTTGAAAGGGAAGAATTATAAGGGAAGTCCTCTTTTCAAGCGCTAACTTGCAAACGTCGTCGTATATGGCAGAAACTGGAGTGACAGCCGTGAAGGCACTCACTGTGATACTCTCTTTGTTGTTATCCTCATATTGTCTACAAGCATTAAATTAACAATAAAGAGGGAAGGGAAGAGTGGAGAGCAGAGGCAGGGAGGGGACAGAGGGTTGTTTATATTTAGTAATTAGCAATAATAATATTGTGAGTTGCTGTCGGTTCCATCAGCTGAGGACTGAGTGAAAAGAGAGTTGGAGCGAGCACGATAGAGTTGAGAATTGGGTTAAGAATAACTCTCCGAAGAATACCTCCTACGGTTGGAGAAGATCGACTCCGGCTTATGGCCAGTGCAGTAGGAGAGAAATCCCGGCCGCCGACGAATGCAGTAGCGGGAGTCTGGCAGAACTCCTTTCTCTCCCTCGTCTTCCTCGCTCTCCCACGTTCCCGAATACGATAAACTTTATTTTTTATTTATTTTTTTCTTTTCTCATTTCATTTGGTGTATTGCTACATAACATCTTATTTGACGGAATTTTCTTTTTTTTTCCGTTGGATATCTTAAAAGTTATGTGGCAGGCATCTAGAATGGGGAAATATATAATGGAAAAAGATCATTTCAAAGATATAACTAGCTAGGCAAAGGACAGCTTTCTTTCACCGAAAGTGAAGATATTCATCAATATCTTCACTCGTGAAGGAGGAAACGGTTACTACTCGAGTAAACACCAAAAAACAAGAACGAAGAATAGGAAACATAAAATGACACAGAGATTTAATATGGTTGACACACTCATTGTGATGTGCTATGTCCATGAAAAAAGATAAAGATGATTCACTCTGTCATGTTTTTTGTTACAATGGAAATCTCTCAAGAACAAGTTCTCCCAAATCTAAGCTTGAAAATGTCCTTCTGGCTCTCTTCCTTTTTGAGACTAGGGTTACAAAACAAGAGAAAAGAAGATTATATATGAGTTCCTCCGAGTTGATCCATCGGGTTCCTCTTAGTCTGACTAAATTTTAAAAACCAAATCAGCAGGATGGAACTTGGGAGGCTTCTTGACATCGTCGGTGGGATAGAACTTGGGAGGCTTTTCTTCAGTTTTCGGTGTCGGAGGGCTATTCATCCTGTCAAGGGAAGACACCACCATTTTTTGCCTTGATGGCCCATAGACCACACTTGTGATACATTATTGTACGCAACTGCTTGCCTATTCCACGTACCAGTAGATCCGGGTTTCTAGTCACCCTAGGCTTGCTCTCCTTCGGCGCCATTACTGAAGCTTGGAAGTTCCTTCTCATGAACCCTTCGACGGTCGAGAGAAATGACCCATAATCTAGAGACTAAAGAAGATATAACCCTAAAAAGCACCCTCTTCTCCACGACGGGTAGAGATGTTGGTTTCCGCCAGAGAGGGTCGTTGGCCAGAGACTGCAGGGTGAGTTAGGCTTAGGGAGACAGAGAGATGGAGAGAGAAATTGAGGGATCTCTCAAGTTTATTTGAGAGGGATTATTTTCCACGATGGAAACTTATATTTACGTCGTGGAAAATACTACTCAGCAACAGATCAAATGACTCCATCGTGGAAAATACCAATAGGCAATGGAAATATTATTTCCGTCCTGAAAGATACTTTATTTGCAAGATTTCCGTTTTGGTATCTGATATTGGACGACAGCATTTATTATTCCGTCGCCCAAAAGCGTCAGGAAAAATGTAAATTCTTGTAGTGGTTAGACCAGCGTCGATGCGCACAGGATCAGCTTGGGATCAATCTTGTTTCCCCAGAATATTGCCATTCCCTCTAGGATCGGTGCTTACCAATAAGCTAACGTGGTTTCCGCATGAGATCTAGCCCAGCCAATCCTGGTCTTCCTATAATATTTTACTTTGTTATGTTTCGAGATTCACGGGAAATCGCCGCTATTTTCGACCGCGTGGATCCGCCGATCCGTGCCAATCCGATCCGATACTTAAAAGTCTGGGTTTGACCGAACTGCCCACCAAAATGGTTACCCGGTCAGACTATTTATTTGGTTGCAAAGCCTGTTTCTCAAGAGGAAAAACATTAGAACCACGTACCTAAAGCTCCATATACTGATTGTTTCCAAGTTTTAATATTGGCGTTTGTGTCTTTCCGTTTGGTTTCAATTATGATTTATGATCAGGTGGGAGAAGCCAGGTCATACTCCAATTTTCGGGAGTGATTTTTGGTATCAACCCCGACACAAGACGATGATCAGCTCAGAATTTGGAGCCCCAGCAGCTTTCACAAAGAGGTTTAAATCTTGAAAATGTTCCAGATGGTCTGTATGGAAGAAATCTGAACGTAAAACAGCTGCCCTGATGGGGAACTAAACCAAACAATGGATCTTGGAAATGAAGACCACCTATCCTTAATCCTTATAGGTAAGAATTGAAGACAATCAAACCTACCACGACAGACTTCACTTCCCTCAACCCATGATTCTAATACAATTTTGATTCTCTCAAGTGATTCTAACTACAACCATTTGGCAAAGTTAATTAATTTTTTTCTCCTCTTCTCTAGAGGTGTGTGTCGCTGAGATTCTCGGATGAAAATATTTTGTGTCTCTTAATTATTAGTCAGAATTAGGGTGTTAATTTCAAGCCCGTATCGTATAGCACCACTGATCCTGACTGATTATGGACTGAAACTGACTGGTCCAGTTACTAACGTGCCGGACTGAGTATTAAACGGTTCCTAATTCATTTCACATTCATTAAGGGTATTTTTGTCTTAAATTTTTTTTACACTCTCCCGTTAAGTTGTAAATAACGGTGTAGGTGAGAGTGTATGAAAGCATTATTAGAGGGATAGTCTGTGTAGCTTTTGTAAAGACAGGATAGTTCTGTGTAATTTCTCAACTATAGAGGAGATGTTCTGTGTAATTTTTCTTTCTTCAAAAGACACAGGTTCCACTTCCACCATGATCCTTCAAAAGACATGTTTTCGTTGGATGTGCACTATCAAACAATGTTGTAAGATTTTTCAAGAAGCCTGATGATCGTGGGGCCATGAGGTTCTGCGATGAATCCTGATCTTCTGAATTTGTTTTTTCCAGGTCTTTGATGATTCTTGGTTTTATAAATCTATATTACTCGAATCTGATTTTGCTTTGTTTGGTTGCAATGAAAATTGAAGAGAAGGGAAGTGAAATTTTTATATTTTAAATAGAAACTTTTGTAATGGTAACACAATATGATTATATAAAATGTAAAATTTATTTTACTTTTCTTAACATATTTAATAATAATATTTATAAGATGTAAAATTTATTTCCCTTTTCAAATGGGAGGGATTTGGATGCTTAGGGAAATATAAGTTAATAATTAAATGCGAAATAATTTGAAATAGTTAGATACTAATGTGATAGCATGTGTTGTAATCGTTACAAAAGTTTCCATTTAAAGTACAAAAATTTCACTTCCCTTCCCTTCAATTCCCCTTACAACCAAAAAAAGTCATTGTGATTTTCGTGGAAACAATAAAGGTGAAGAGTTGAATTCTTCCTGAAACGCATGGGTTCATAACCGATAGTCAGGTTGGGCTCAGTCACAGGCTTCAACCCAAGCCTGACGAAATCCTGTCAATGTCAAGCAAAGCCTAAGCCCAGGCCCATGTTTGTCCAAATTCAAAACGGATTTCACCTTGTTTAGACTCAAGATTGGTAAGAATGGGTTCGGATTAGTCAAGCCCAACTTGAACTCCTAGACAGTTCTACAAATGATTTTGTACATGACAAATGAAGAATGCCAGCATGTAGAAGGTCTTCCATCCATATATGTTAAGTTGTATCTTGTATTCTGTGGGATTCACACAGTTATTAAAGTTGTACTTGTATTGGGGTTTGAGTCTATTATATGTACAAGGGATAAATCTATAATTGTGTGGGGGACTAAGGTTTCTAGGGTCCCTATATATTATCTTTGTGGGGAAAACACTAGAAAAGATTGACAAAGGAAAACACTCCGTTAGGTGCAGAGAATTGTAGATTTTTTTTTTGAATAAAGGAGGTCTCTCTTTCTCTAGGTGGAGGTAAACATCTCGCGCTTAGGTGTTGAACCATGTTAAATCTTTTCTTCTTATTTACGCTCCCAATCCTAACAATATAATGGTTGGAGTTGCATTTCTACTAATTCTAACAATATTCAATGGTTTGAAATAGATAAAAATAATTCAATTAGAATGTTAATACGATTGAGAAAAGCCAACAAACTAAGACATATACTACGTATAAATGGTTTTATTTAATTAAAAAATTGATCATGAATAATCAACCATTCATGTAATCCAAAAATAGTGAACTAAGTAGTGAAGACGGCGGTGGCGAAGACATTTTCACGACAAAACAAAAAACAGAACATCACCAAGTTTGTTTGGTATGTGTAGTCGTGTAGAGTGTAGTACTGTAGTTGCGTGAACCACATTTAAAAAGAGTTACTCATAGAAACGCAGTCGTCATGGAGATTAAAATATTAGTAATCATCTGTTTCTTCTTCTTCTTCTTTTTTCAGGAATCATCGAGATTTCCCTGACAGGTGAAGTAATCACTCCTAATTTCCAAATGGAGGGGCGATGTGACCAAAGTAATTAATCTGTTAATCGGGGAACAAAACACATAAGTGAATAACAATAAGCATAAAATAAAATAAATAAATAAATAACAAATAATAATAAACCCTACGGCATGTGGAGTTTTGGAGCAATGTTTTTAAATTTGGAAAAAGATGCTTCATGTCTATGGTTCAGATTCTCAACTTGTGATCCAGTGATTCAAATTTATTCGGTGCATATATTTATATATTACAATTGGAATCCTTCCAACAATAGAAGAAAATCTGAAACCCTTATAATTCGGTTCATCGTTGAACCGATCTACTCTAAATGATGGATTGACCAGGTCTCTACGGGATCCTCTCTCTCTCTCTCTCTCTCTCTCTCTTTCTCTCGCTATATATATATATATATATATATATATATATATATATATATATATATATATATATAAATTTTTTTTTTTTTATAGCATTGGTCTGATATTACCAAAAATAGTTTTTAAGGTTAAATTTGAGATTTACTTTTAAAAAAAAAAAAAACACCCCTACTTGTTGATGAGCCTACCCTTTTGATACTCTTTCTATTTTCAACCTGTGCTTCCATTAGCTTGGCATGATGGATTACATCTTACTTGGGTAATGT